>JAUZNK010043406.1:4830-16816 GCA_035046665.1 Euphysa ruthae | reverse complement strand
AATTTGTGTCACATAAACACAGAACATTTGTCAGAACATTTGTCAGAACATTTGTCAGAACATTTGTCAGAACATTTAAGGCGAGTAACTTTCATAGAAAATAATAAATTTTTAAGTAACCTGAATGTAAATTGAAATCAGGTGGTGTGGTTGAGAACTTGTTACCAATTTTCATTAATGTTTCCATTGATGTACCAGTAGGTCGCAATTCACCAATCCGGTTGTGCCTCTTAAAGAAACCTGTAAATAGCAACACATATATGTTCCTTAAGATATGACAAAATTTATATCATCTGATATAAATACTTAAATAACTATTTATTCCTAGAAGTAAATATATGAAAAAGATCTTATATAAAAATAACGATTAAAAGTTTTAAGAAAATAAAAATTTAGTTTTATTTAATTATTTCCTAAACATTAATCAAGACACATCAGATATGATAAGCAAAATATTTTGTTAATTTAGCATAATTATGTCTAAACTTAAACTTGTTGGGAAACTTGTTACCTCCCCACTTTGAATCTAACCAGTCAGCAATTTTCATTTCCGGGCGTGTTTTTGCATTCTCAAAAGATTCTTCTAGTATGACATCATATTTTATTCGTTCATTCTATAAATAAATGAATAAAAAAATCAAAATTAAATACAATATTAATTTTAAGTCGTTTTTTGAAGTGCAAATAAATCCTACAAAATATATATGTATATATATACAAATATATATACATATAGATATATAAACAAATATATATATGTATATATATATATATACACATATATATTTTGTAGGATTTGCACTGAATCTAACTAATTCATGTTCAATATTGCAAGGTTTTAAACAAAAATTTTTACTAAAATGGGTAAAAAAATGTTCTTAAGAAAATTTTTCTGTTGAAATTTAACTGGTTAGGGAAAAAATTTGGGTTTGGCACTTTAGTTAATAATTTACAAAATGCAAAAAAATCGTATAAATTGTTACGCTAGCAAGTTATATTTGTTAGATTTTATTGAAGTTTTCTGTTTGATATTTTTTGGCAATTTCATGGCTTTATGTATAATTTTACCAAAAGGAGGGTAGAATCTTTCAGGTTAGACAAATTAACAAAGAAGATGCAGAAAGAAAGAAAATACAGAATGTTAGAGGGTAAAGCCACAGAAGCAACAAAAAAATGTGCGTGTAATGTAATCAAGTAAAAAGATGCAACTTTTAAAAGCGATCAATAATTTTTTCTTGAACAAAATACCTACCTGGAATTCTTCTTCATTGGTGATATTTTCGTTGATTAGTTTATTAGCATACTTCTGCACACAGGGAATTTGTTGACGTATCTTCTGGTACATGAGAGGTTGTGTAAAATCTGGGTTATCACCCTCATTGTGACCATTTTTTCTGTAGCAAACCTGCAACAAGAAAAAATTAACTAGTGTGTTATTAAAATTTTAAAGAAACATCATGAAAACATGTATATTTGGTGATTTTAGCGAATCGAAAACTATATTTTAAACAAAACCTCAATAGCTTATTTAAAAAAAGTGCAAATTTTCATTTCTTTTGCCAGAAAAAACCCAGTTTAAAAAGCAAAAATAAAAAAATGAGAGATTTTCGATTTAAATTTGATGCTGATGATAAAAAAATAAAAATAAAAATCTAATGACCGAAAAAAGGACTCTCGAAAACTAAAGATAAACCAATGAAAATCGTTGGCTCTAAATCCTTATATCAAAAATTCTAGAAATATTTTTCAAACTATCTACAAACTCTTTGAGAACAAAATTTGACTAAACAAAATTTTGAATATGCCTAGACCGGAAATTTTTTAATGTTTTAAATTTGGGCATATTTCAGTCCTGCATAGAAAATGAGAATCTTTTAAAAACATTTATCTGACAGTGTTATCGCAGTATGATTTTATGATCGATAAAATAAAATAAACAGTTTTAGAGATGAAAACGGATGGATATACCTGGTTGAATTCAAATGATTCTGTTGGCCTTACCGGAAGTTCAGCATACTATCTAATACTTTTCCTGGTTTACAAGCTTATTAAACATTCTGAAAAACATAATAAACTAAAATATTTTTGTTTTGAATCTTGTGGGAAATACTACTTACAAGATCAATTAAAACATCTTTTCCAAACTCGGCACGATACTCTGCAGCCACCTTACACACGTGCATTACTGCTTCAGGATCATCAGCGTTCACATGAAAAATTGGACATTGGACCACTTTAGCAACATCAGTGCAATATGGGGAAGATCGAGACATACGTGGATCTGTAGTGAAACCAATCTGCAAATAAATTATCAAGGTTACAAATGGAGCATGGTTAGATAAAATTTTAATCTCCAATGTGTTTCTCAAGTTTCTAGCAGACCTTTAACAACAACCAATTGATCTAAACCTCAATTGGTTATTTAAATCACCCCATAAAACACTTCCTTTAAGATTAGTTCTTATTTGCTAGCATATTGAAGGGAAATATGTGTGCTAAAGATTTTTAGACTATGCAAACTTAATTATCAGATTTTGCACAAAATTATGGATAAAAAATGGCTTGGACTCAAAAAAATTTCATTACCTGCAAACTATTTTTTTTACAAAACCAAAATTACATTTCAAAAAATGGTCGTGGATGATTGTTTGAATACTCAAACAAAAATTTTATCTTACTTGATTGTTGACAACAACGTGTATAGTACCACGTGTTGTATAATGAGGCAGATCGCTTAAATGCATGGTTTCGTACACGACACCCTGACCCGCAAATGCAGCATCACCATGAATAAGTATACTCATCACTTCTTTACCATCAGTGCTACCACGATAGAATTGTTCTGCTCGTGTTTTACCTTGTACAACTGGGTCAACAGCTGCAAAAGAAAATATTTAAAAAGGCCACACAGAAATTTTATTAAATCATCCCTAGAGGAAAATAAAATAAATTTTGAATAAAAATCTTCCCAGCTAAGTTTTTACAAACTTTACTTTACCCTAGCTGTTAATTGAACCTTAAAATAAAGATATTGTTAATCTCAAAAACATATTTGACGCTAATATCAACTTCCATTAAAGAGCCCATGACCCTTTTAATGATTTCAATTGAACCTTTCACATCACATCAAATTCAATAAGCTAGTAAAATCATCAAAAGACACTTATCCATTAAATACATTTAGAAATTCTCAATACAAGTCACTAAATCATGGTTTTTGTTAGAATATTAGCTCATGATGTGTAATTAGATTCAAATCAGAGAGGAATTAATATCAACTTCTATAAAGTAAGACTGTAAGACTAAAGTAAGACTGTATCTATCTTTGCTTCAGTGACTAAACTTATGAGGCCATGTTAAATTTATAGAACCAATACAAAATCCCACTCAACATTCCACTCCAATGTCATTTAAATTACCTGTGACACCAATATGAATGATCATAGATCTTTAAAATTAATCATATTTTACCTTTTAACCAATCATAATCTCCAGCAAAAGTATGACATATCCTCTCACCTGCTACTTAAACAAAAGTATGACACACCCTCTGACCCACCACTTAAAAGTATGACACACCTTCTCACCCACCACTCAAAAAATACTAGGATCAAAATCTCCAGCAATTTTAAACATTTGAAAAACTTCAAAAAACAGCAAATATTTAAAATAAAATATGATTTATTTCACAAATTACATTATCTTTAAATAACAAACTAAATTTTTCTTAACTTGACATGTGGCAACTTTTCTTGTTTATGGAAAATTTTATGTGAGGTTGGTCTTTTTTATGTTGCTAAAACAGGTTTATAGAATGAGGGCTGATTCAAGTATGTGTTAATCTAGGAGATTTAATCTCTCTATTGTTTATAAACAGCAAATAATTTGTAGAGACAATTATAAAAACATAACTTTTTCCAGAACAATATATAAGAAAATCTCTGTTCATCCATCTGGAAATAAACTAAATGAAAAAACCTCAGTTCACCTGCTCGACAGAAGAAATTACACCTAACCTTCCAATTTTATTTACCTTTTTTTCCTTCTTTGAAAAATAATACAAATAATTAACTCGTGACACTGCCGAGATTTTTGTTAAAAATAAATCACCCAGATGGATTACTTGGAACAAAATAGTATTCTAAGAATTTAATCTGAAAAAAATTACCCTCTAAATGGGAAGGGTTTGCACAAACAGATAACTGTACGATTTTATTCGTTGTTCTATTCAAACGTTCATGTGTCATTCCAAGATGGTACTTGACATCACCAGATCCTTCGTCTTCTAGTTCAACATTGGTATTGAACTGCGTAAATATCTGCTCCAAAGGTTTGCGGCAAACATTCGCGAGTACATTTAATCGCCCTCTAAAATGGAAATGTAACTTGTAAAAGATGTAAAACCCAAAATTTAATACACCTGGTCGATGTGCACAATGATTTTTTGATTGATGCGTTTATATTTACTTAACTACCATAAAAATAAAAAAGATTTCTTTGCAGAAATTTATTTTTCAATGGAAGGTATTAGACTAAATCACTCATCAACAAGTTATATGAACCCTTTAAAGGGAAAAATTTTGTGAATAAAGTAGGGGTGGGAGGCAAAAGACATTTTCAAGTGATGTCTTTGGATTGAAGTGAGCACCTACTCAATTTAAATTTGGACCGGAATCAAATTAAAATTATCAAATTTCATTGAAAATTTGGATGTAGCTTTATTTTGAAGTAAGTTGCTAAAATGAAATGCTTGTGGTTAAAAAGTGAACCTTTGATTTGTATAGAGTGTGTTCCAGGCTACACTGATCAGCAAAACACGTGTCTGTAGATTGATTGAATGAATATATATATATTTGTATATATATATATATATTGGAAAAATCGCTGAATACATGTGAAACTCCCTGCTCTCTTCAATATTTTTCTTTTTTTAATAAATTTGGTATAATGTTCTATGTATATATTTTCTTAACCATGCATTATATATAATCAATATTCTAACCCTTCTGTTATAATTAATCAAATATACTCCACAAGATACTTTCGCAAGTTGGTCTCAGTCTCTATTCAAAGAGTTTGTAAAATAATGAAGAATCCTTTATTATTGTTATTAATTTATTTAACATTGACCCAAAATATCAAAATTACAAACTAATATAGATCTTTTTTATTTCAGTGAAAAAGCTTATGCGGTTCTCGAGTTAAAAGTGTTTGAAGTTTTGGGCTATAATGTGAAATAGAATTATTGCTGACATTACAGTTACGAATGGTACATTTAGGACATCGCATGTCCCTCTACATTTAGGACATCGCATGTCCCTCTACATTTAGGACATCGCGTGTCCCTCTATATCTTCAAAATCATTTACAGTTTTTAAATAATTTTTGGTAGCGTGATAGATGTTTATTTTATTATTGATTCTGTATAAAATTTATTGTTGACAAGTGGAAAGTTCCAAGCTCTTTTATGTTTTTGGTTTATTGATAATAAATCAAGTTTGAATACTCAAATAAGCTTAAAATTATAACATTATCACATGACAGATTTGCATATGTTTTCTTTGAAAACTGAAAAGCCAAAATAAAGATATTCTACATTGTCCAAAAACCTAAAAAGGCCTGGAACTAGCCACCTGTCAAAAACATACACTCAGTTTTTGTATATAATTATTAAAGACAGAAACATCTTTCATCTTATCAAATATTATTTAAAAACTGTTGTTACTTCTGAAGATATAGATGAAAATGTGTTGTCCTAAATGTGTCATATGTAACTATGATGTCATCACAAGGCTTGTTTTAAACTATACCCCAAAACTTCAAATGCTCATAATTCGAGAACCATCTATTTTGACGAATAGAAAAGCATTTATCTTTACTTGAACGACTTTTTAAATAGAGCCCAAATGCCGAAGTACCTCTGAATCCCTTTAATCGATCGATCAATCAATAATAAGTTGTTTTTCAAAATCAATCCTACAACAAAAAATATACATTAATAATTATACAATTATATATTTATTTATATATTAATACGATTATATATATATTTATTATATATTAATATAAATTAGTAATAATTTATACTTATTATTGCTACAAAAGAGTTGAAAAAATTGGATGGAGACACTCGCACAAAAATTTGACCGAAGAAGTGAAACCATTTAAATGGTGCCACTCTATCAAATATCAACTATCAAATGCATTTGATAGTTCTTGACAAGAACATATAAAGTTCGCACAGAAAATGATAGTAAATATTCCCTAGACTTGACAGCAGTAATTTAGATGACAAGAGAATATAGAAAAACTTATTTTTCAGGGTAGTTTTCTCGACAAAGTGGCATATTTTACATAGTATACTATTAACTTTTGTCTAAGCTCATTTTGAAACCGCTATGATAATAGAATTGAAGCCATTGCATTGTATTAAAAATAGGGAATATAGCATAGACTGAAGTTATAGCAGTATAATTTTATTATAAAACAAATATTGATAACCATTATTTTATTACAGTATACATCAAAAGTTGTATAGTTGTTGGTGGTTTATTTATTTACTACGAAAAAAAGATTCAATAAACTTGGATATTCTGCTGCTTCTATACTACGCGCTTACCACTGTTACAAATGTTATTGACAGAAAATAATTTTTTAGTTATTGTGTGAAAACGTTACATAAACTGTGAATTTTTCTTGACAGGGCTAAAAGTTTTGGCATTCTTTCTTCACACACGAAGTAACTTTGCCAGTTTTAAAATTTGTAGCAAAATCAAGTAGCACTAAAAAATTAAGTATAAGATGGCAAAGTTAGGTCAAGAACAAGACTACACACTTAGCTTTTATAATGTAAAACCTGGGGAGGGCCATGCACTTCAGCTGCTAGATAATCAATTATTATACAAGGAAAGCTAGATAAAGTAGAGAAAATTGTACACACAAATATACACACAAATCTGACGCGATTGCTCGATCTGAAGTGTTTAAATTAACCAAAATCACACACAAAGAAAGACTAAAAATCTTTTTGTATTGCTCAGCGACAGCAACAATATAGCTTCAGCCTCAACAACTTGACATCGGTAGTTCGATATCATTCTTGACTTGTTTTCTGAAAATTGAGAAGGTTAGTAGTTTCAAGTATAAAAATCTGTGTCTTATGTCAACACATGATCATAGCTAATTATATAATAGCAATTTAATTCAATTTAAAAGAGCCAAAAATGTGTCAATAAACACAGATCATTTTTTGCAGGTTTTCGTTTTTTATGACATCATTTTAAATTTTACTAACCATACCAAATTATACGTACTTAAAGATAATTAGCCATAAGTTATTGTGAGAAAGCTTACGCAAAACAAATCGTGAACCAAGTTCTAACTTCTTTGGATTATTCAACTTTCTTTGTTCACCAATAAATCGCATCTACAAAGTCTACTTGGAACAGTTAAAAAAACTAAAATAGCTAAGAAGAAACCATCATGAGGAATTTGGAATTAAAAACCTAAAGAAAAAAAACTTCCTAATAAAAATATATTTATATGCTGCAACAAATATTTAGATAAAAAAAAAAAAAACGGTTTTTTTTTTTACAATATTTTTTGTTCAGTTTTCCATACAGAAAAAATATTTATTTAACAAACATACAAATCTGGAAATCCGGATAGATCCAAAACTCTTTCATCCTTGATATAAGAGGGGTTCGAACTTTTTATAGAATTGGTTGTCCACTGTCATAATAAGCAATGTAGCTCTTTGTAGCAAAAAATATCAAGCCCCAGATATTGAAGTAAAAACATAAAATCTGGGTATCTCAACTTTAATAAATTATAACAAAGACTTCATAACAATTGATTGATAAAAATAATATACCTGTGTGGCATTCCCATGATCACGCTCTCTACTCCGTGGTCGCTCGAAACATCAATTATTTGCTTCAATGCTGGAATCAACACCTGCAAATAAATACGTATATATCTTGGCTGTTGGGTTCCGTATTTTCTCCACAAAATTATTAAAACCTATGGCATAAAAGTTGAAGGCAGAAAAAATAAGGATAAACAACTAAAAATTTTCTGGAAAGGAGAACAATCTATAATAGTTGAAGACAAAATTTGAATAAGTAAAACTGAATTTAATTGGGCTATTTGTAATAATAAATAAAACTCTGGGGTTTTTTTTGTAACAATTATTATTTTATTATTATTATTTATTATTGTTTTGTTATTATTTTTAAAAGATACCTTTTATTATTTTTATTATTTCTCTTTTGGTTTTTCAAAATTAAATAATTTGCATTTCATAGCAAAACTTCCTTTTAATCTGAAGAACAGATATTCTAAGATTTAAAGCTTCAGCAAGTAAAAAAAAATTAAAAATCAACTATTTCAAATCGTTTTAAAAAACTTTTATAAGACAAATATAGAAATTGACTGAGATATTTTAGATAATTTTTCAATTTTTACAATAATTTATGTTTTTTGTTTTATAATTCAACAACACCATAATTCATTTCATCGTTTCATCTAATCCTGTTATTGACGTGTTGTTATGGAAATGCAACCTCATGCAGGCAAATCTTAATTAATGACAATTTCTGTAAAAATTTTTATAGTTTCAAAGCTTTGCTACGATGTTGTCCTTTGTAACAAAGCTATGAGTCATATGGCTTTTTCTGTGAAAAAATTTTATTCCTAAACCAAGATTAACAAAGTTTAAAATTATGCAGTTTTAAAGCTTTGCTATGACGTTGCCCGTTGTAACAAAGCTATGAGTCGTGTGGCTTTTTATGAAGCTATAATTAAAATAACAATAGTTAAAATGCTTAAGGACTTAAACGATTTTTTTTGTACTCCGATTATTCCAATTAAGGCTTTAACCTGTTTCTATTGTTTTTAAACAAATGATTGTTTAGAAAACCCTGAAGTAAACAGGTACTTAACATTTTCAAAACTTGGAAAAACTCCAAAAAATATCTACTCAACATTTTTCACTAAAGAGACTAGATCCTTATATTTATAACGCTTTAGTTTTTTATTGTAATTGTGATGTCTGAAATATCCAGAAATGTGTAACTAGTTTCAAATATATATTTGATCAGTGGAATGTAAATTAATCAACATTTTAAAAATACTGAGGTTTTTTTTTTCAAACATTTGTGCCTAGTAATGAAAACAAACAGGGTTTTCGATAGGTGGACATATGGGTCAAAAGACGCGTTCTACGATCCTTTAACTTTAGGCTAAATTTCAAAAAAAAAATACGAAGTGAAGCATTAGAAAAATTTCAAAAAAGGCAGTGTAGTAGTAGCACATTTTTCGATAATATTTTTAATCATTTCATTGAAGAACCATCATAAAATATAGGTGGCAATACTGAAAACTTACTTCACAGCCTTCCAGGCCAAATCTCTTCTCTGATGTCCATTTCTTTGCTAAAAAGTTCTCAAACCTGGAAAATATTAAAATTTAATCAAAATTCAAAGGGGATGTTGAATAAATGTTACTTTCATTTATTTTTTCTTGTGCATACCTTGCTGGGATCAAGTTTTTTAAAATTTATTTTAACCTTTTTTATAACTTGTAAATAAAAACTTATTTTCTTCTGCAAAATTAGCTAAAAGTAGAAGCTAATGAAATGCTTACAGCCATAATTAAAAAAAAAATTTCTTGCTACCTTTTACTGATATTTGTATTCGATATCTTGATCTTATTGTTTCTTGATTCGAATGTTATGTTTTTATTTTTATGAAAAATTTTCCAAGGTTTAATGGAAATCGAACTATGAAAAAATGACTAAGTATACATATAGCTCAGTATATCATTTTAAAAAAAATTTATTCAACATAATTTGATTTAAGCATTTAAATCAAAATATGGAATAAGATAGTAGACTCAGAAAAAATTTCAAATTTTTAAATAAAATTTATAAAATCTTAAAAAAAGAACTGCTATTACAGAAAAATTCAAGAGTAGGGTCTTTAGAAGAATCAAATAATTTCTATAATTGTATTTGTGTGTGATGTATAACGGGCCCACAATGGAAATATTGTTGAGATAGAAAATTTTTGTAAATATCCTTGCCACCATTTGCTTTTTTATTTGAATGTTTACCATTTTTATTGTTATTTTTTCTTGTCTTATAAATATTTACTCACTCACTTATATACTTACTTACATACTTACTTGTTTGCTTGCTTACTTACTTAAAAAACAATCCTCCAGCTAAAAACTACACATATATACAGAAAACTCAGTATAACTGTATTTGTGCTACCAAAACTTACTCTGTTGATCGAATAAGACGAGCAAGCAGTCTTCGTTTCTCAACCTTATTCATTTTCATCACACCAGGTTGTTCAAATTTCTTACGAATCCAACGAGCTAAAAAAGTAATAAGAGAATTAATTTAGCCACAGGTATTGTGATGAGTTAAAAGTTTTGAGTATTAACCAATCAAAGTTTTGAGTATTAACCAATCAAAGTTTTTAAAAGATTTTAGTTTTTAGCATAATACCACAACTGCCAAGAAAGCTTATTACAGGGGACTGAATATTTTCTAAAAATTGGACGTACGCAAAATGACAAAGTCTAGTTTCTAAAAAAGTTTTACATATGAAAAATTACAATAGTCTAGTGCTTAAACAACTGTGCGACATCAAATTTTGTTTAGACAAAAATTTCCAATAAAGTATAAGGCATTTATTTAAGAGATATAAGCAGTATGTTTCAGAAAAAAACAGATTTAAAAACTCAAGAAATACAAGTTTTTCTGAGGTCAGAAATATTCACAACTCTGCTGACCAATGTCTAAGAAAATTAATTTCCTATATTTTTTTCATAAAATTGGTAAAATCTGTGACACCCTGTAAAACTGAAATATGTTGTCAAACTTTTTTTCTTTTATTATTATTTTTTATTTTTTACTTGCAGATGATGTTTAAACGCATCTAACGCAAAATAAGAAAATAATATCAGCTTTTTAAAAATTTCAAACTTACATTTGTTTGCACTATTGAGGAACATAAACTCTAATCCAACGCTTCGACAATAAATATTCTAAAAACGTAAATTCAAAACTCAGCAAATGATTTAATGACATAATAAAAACATTAGAAAAATTAAAGAACTTATAAGGGAATTCCTTCTTGAACACCTTAGATTGTCTCTTTATAAATATGATTTGATATACATTTTAAAAATTAGGTTCTTCCACAAAATCTGTTGTTTGTGTTTTTTTATCCCTACACTATAATCAGGGTTTTCACTGATCTGCATAACAAGTTAAACTTTAAATGAATGATTGAAAAAATAACTTTTCACGAAGATGTTTTATGAAAGTTTTCAGTAATAAAAATCAAAAATTCACGCATTCAATATATACATTTATACAAAATATAAAAAAAAAAAAAACATGTATTCATATAACACGCATTCATTACGTAGGTTTTAAAAACAAAATAACTAAAAAAAAATGCATTCATAACATGCATTCAATACTAACGTTTTAAAAACAAAATAAATAAAAAGGCATGCATTCATATAAAGTGCATTCAATGCGCACATTTTAAAAACAAAATAAAAAAAAACACATGTATTCATATAACACTTATTCAATATGCACGCTTTAAAAACCAAAAATAACTAAAAAAACCATGTATTCATATAACAGGCATTCAATACTTACGCTTTAAAAACAAAACAACTAAAAAAACTATGTATTCATATAACATGCATTCAATACATACGTTTTAAAAACAAAATAACTAAAAAAACTATGTATTCATGTAACATGCATTCAATACTTACGCTTTAAAAACGACTAAAAAGACTATGAATTCATATAACATGCATTCAATACATACGTTTTAAAAACAAAACAACTAAAAAAACTATGTATTCATTAACAGGCATTCAATACTTACGCTTTAAAAACAAAACAACTAAAAAAACTATGTATTCATATAACATGCATTCAATACATACG
>JAUZNK010043395.1:0-16863 GCA_035046665.1 Euphysa ruthae | reverse complement strand
AAGTAACGTCATTTGTTTATTCTACGTTATTAGCAACGCATATCATCATGCCGATAGGCAGCAGCGTCACACTTAAGGAATTTTTTTTTTAACAGTGGGACTTTGACAATTTCGTTCGTTTGCGTTGATGTATTGTTTATATCTTCTACTAATGGCAGGTAGGGGGGGGGGGGGGGTGGGGTAAAGTTTCTATCCATTAACGCTTGCCAAAGCCCATGTGTAACTCTAGTTGTTCCTGCGAACTGCACAATAGCTCAGCCAGCCGACGAATAAATGACTCGACGGAAACCTACGGTCTATGTTGGCATGGTTGTGCTCGACAGACTCGAATACTGTGTTTATGCATAAACTCAATCACTATTTCTTTTGAATTAATTCCCATCGTAAACTATAAATGTGGGCAGTCATACAAGCCGGGCCCAATTGCTAGGTTTGCCTTCGACCTTTAATGTCATGTGATAGGAATAAAATCAAATTTAATCATTTGAAAAATCAATAAAAAAAAAAAAAAAATTTTTCAAGTTTTTTTCTCTGACACTCCCTGGGTCGTTCTGACCATCCCCAAAAAGTTTCAGGCTTCCTAGTACAGAGGAGTAGTGGAGAACACAAACAGACAGTTACTTATCTATATAGAGAGATTTATGGGCTGATGATGTGGAGTATGGGGACGTCCGTCAAATATATTCGCAGGTAAAATTCCTATTTCTTAAGCACCCCTCCCACTGCACACACTTTTAAGCTTTTAAAGGAAACCCCCACCCACTCCCTCGGCACACTTTTGCAAAAGACACACAAAAATAAATTTTTTCCACCGACTTTATTTTTTTCGTCAAACGCCAAAACATTTGCCCCTGAAAGAGCAGACAAACACGAAAAGCTGTATCTATTTAAATCACAGCCTCAAGAGATTTTGTAACCAGCTTTTGTGAACAGGCAAGAAAAATCATTAGATCAAAGTATCAAATCAAATATATTATAAATAAAACAAATTACATGTTTCAAAATATATACGCATAGAAATAAATAATATACATTTACATTTGTTAATGTAATCTTGAAAAAATATTATCCTAGAAATCTTAGAGGTTTTCAACATAATCCCCTCCTTAGACAGTTATTCGTCATCACGAGGTGTAGGTATTTGAGTTAGAGTAGGTACTATTTGTTTGATGATATCGTGACATGCAGCTGATATTATTGTTCGACCCATTAAATCAAAATCGTCACCTGAAATTATTGCAATGAAAGTAAATTAATATCAAGCTGATAAATCTTCAAACTATGTAAAGAAGTTGTATACAATAAACGATTTAATCAAATAAAATATGTATGTCAATTTGATTATGAAGTATTCTATTCGTGTCATTCTTGACATAAAAAACTTTTTTTTGATTAGTGTAGGAATATGAGAGTTACCATAAATTTGCATTGTTATACTTGTCGTTTATTTGATATACTCTCGTTGAGAAAAGTGAACATTCTTTTCACTACGTATTTATTGAAGACAGCACTTAACAAATACATGTAATTTATTTATGAACTATATAAAGTGAGATATAGTTCATCAATATAACAATATTAACCTGTAGTTGTGGTATTACAACCACCTGCTTCATCAACGATAAGATTACTAGCCGCAAAATCCCAACAGTGGGGACCCCATTCGAAATACAAATCCACCGCACTATTTGCTACCATGCACATGTTTAAAGCGGCTGAACCTGTAGAACGTATTCTAAAAGAACGAGTATGTAATATATGAAGATGTTTAAATTTAAATTACTTAACTTTTTTAAACACGATAAAGTTTTGTCTATTATTTATTGACAATGTTACAAATAATTATATTCATTTTTTCATATATCTAGTCTAGTTTTAACGCCTAGTCTAGTTTTAATGTTCAGTCTAGTTTTAATGTATAGTCTAGTTTTAAAGTCTAGTCTCAAAATTATCCATAACAGCCTTGTGCTTAAAAGACTAAGCCTTATAGAACCAAAAAATAATAAAACTCAGCTTTGCATATAAAATAAAATTTATAAATTTGTATTTAAAATATTATCCAAGAGTAGTTATTCTTGAAAAAAAAAAACGTTACCCTCTGACTTTATGCTTTTGCATCACATCTAGAAGATTCTTTGACTTTAACTGCAAAATATGATCATCTCTACCTGCGCCCCACTCGAATGCTATGAGCGACTTTGAGATACCTAAAAAACAAGATCATTTATAAAGCTTGATCATGTGAAATTCGTTTGAAATTTAAAAATGGCAGAGAAACAGCAAGCCTTAGAAAGTTCATTTGTAAAGCACGTGAACTATCTATGGCTAACAGGCCTACCAATAAAGCGAAAGAATGACTTGAAATTTGCTGGAGTATGATCCTGTGAAAAAGGAGAAATTTTAAAGTAATGCACAAACCTTAACGTGGTCCGAACACTCAAATGTAAATCACATAAATTTTTTTAAAAAGTGGTTTTTACACCGAAATAATAGTAAAAACATGTGATGTTATTATTATATTATCTCTTTTCATTATAATATCTGATTTTCCTGAGATAAAAACAAAAACTTCTGATTTTATAGCTAGTTATGAAAAATAAAGAGATAAGTGTAATTATTGATGTATTAGTGTTTTTAGACAGTAATGCCAACACCTAAATCTATCTTATCTTTAATCAAAAAATTGTCAAAAATGTCGTTCAAAAGTCTAAAATGTTTATGTAGATAATATTCTTTATCACATTCAATTCATAAAAGGTATAAAAATGCCTGGTTAAAATTGGGGCATTTATTAGTGCAATTTTTATAGACCTATCAAACACGTATGGTTGCATTGGTCATAAAATCAGCGCCATATTGATTCCTCTACGAAAGCTTTGCATTTCGTTAAAGCTATGTGTCAAATTTTAAATATAGGCTTTCTATTTAGTAAATTGAAAATCAAGATTTTTCAACTTTTTCATACATCAATTAATGCAGGGCTTCCAATCACACTAAGGGTCAAAAAGAAAGTAATATAGCAGGAAATTTGTTTCAAATATAAAAGAAATGAGAAAATGTGTAATTATACAGGAGAATAATATAAGTACTGTAGGAAAAACTACCGTAGCAATTCTTAGTACACAGGGCTATGAAATGATTTTACGAGTCTGGTAATTATTTCAATTCTTGACTTGAGTAAATTAAAAGACATGCAATTAGATTTGATATATAAATGATGAATTAAAGGACTTTATAACAGTATTGACATATGGACAATAGGAAAAATTACAAAATGTAACAAATTTAAATTCTTTTAAAATTTTTCTCATAAAATGTATAACAATATAAACTTACTGTATAAACACATCAGTCAAATAATGCCAAAGATAAGAAAAGTTTGTTAGCTCAATCTTTGAAAAAATAAAACTAGATAGTTTAAAAATTTTAATAAAAAAAAAAAAAATTCTAATTAATAAAACTTTTAAGAGCTTCTTAACTCAGATAAATCCGCTTGCAAACCAAATTGCTTGAATTGCAATGGATTTTTGACAATCTTTCGATCAATTGGACAAACTTTGCAGGAAAAAATATAAGACATGTCTTAATGGCTGCTCGTGAAAAATTAAGAAAGCGAAGAGTTTTGATATTTAGCAATACAGGTAAAAGGACAAATTCCATGATTGCTAAACTGGTTTATTCTAATTATCTATATGAATTAATTTTTATAGCCTGGAATACCTGGAAACTTCTTTTAATGATAACTGTAATTACAAAACATAATATTTCAATTTTTAATTATTTATGAGGACTAGAAAAAAGCAAGAGGCGATTTGAAAAGGCTACAATTTGGAAATCACCCAAACAACTGACAGCCAGTGTGACGCAAAAGTTTAAAAAATTATCATATAAACTACAGTATAATAACTCACTACTAGGTGGGTTTTGTATTTGCATCCTTTTTCCATTAAGATAAGAGCCTTGGTTCCGTACACCTATATACATTTCATCAAGTACTGGAGCGTACACAATCCCTATCTCACTCTAAAATTATAATAATAATAAAAAAATTTATTTAACAACAACCACATCAAAAACGGCTTTCAGATGCACTACTTTTTTTTTTTTTTAATAAGCATATCAAAATTCACGATCAGGCTCGAGTATACTTAGGAAGATAAAATTTTCAGGCTCAAAACATGCTTACACATTATGCTTATTTTATGAAAGTCTCTTTTTGAATAAAAATTTTTAGTTTAGAGGCCTATTCAGGGGCAATACAGCATAAGATATAAAGTTTAATCACCATATAAGTTTTTCTCTGTAAGTGACTGTCAAACCAAATGCTGCAAGAGTTGGCTGTTTTCGCTTTCTATTTTTGACTTTTGATATACTCATAGTCTTGGTTTATACATTAAAGTTTACTAACTCTAAAGGACAAACACAATTTTAAAGTTGATTTATTGTTCACAAAATTTAAATGTGTAAAAATGATATAATTTGCAAAATATATGGTCACGTAAATTGCAATGGAGAGGATTCAGTACTGTATATGTTCAAGCATAACAACAAGCAGATATAAACATAAATTTGTAAAATTTCAGGTTGATCATTATGCTTAGTATAAGCTTATATTTCCCAGAATTGGAGGCTCCATATGCTTATAAGAGTTATATCCTTATAAAAAAGAACATGCAATTGCAGCAGGCTAGCCCCCTAGGAATTTAGGTTTTACAAAAGCTTCTCAGGCAAACTTCTTGACCATTATGTGCCACAAGATTAGCCACAAGATTTAAATCATGTTACTCAAAAACAATTCTGTTTTACTGGCATTTTTTTATAAATCAAATGTTTTGCTAGCATCAGAATAAAAATTATCTTTACTGTTGCATTTTAAAAATAATTAATATAGCAAAATATAATTTAAAATAATGTTTATAACTTTTTCACTGATAAAGCATTTTCCAAAAATTCAGTCTTGGTAGTTCAAAAATCAGTACTTTATTTCTACTTTATAATATTGTAAAGAAAGCATCAGTTTTAAGGAAATCTAACCGTACGTGGGTTAGTTGGCTCATAGCCAGTACCAAAAGTTTTCAAGTTCTTTCGGTGACTGACAGCAGGTCTCATAAAAAAGATTTTGAAAACTGTCCTGAACAAGGCGCATGTATGTATTAAGGTAAATATATTTAACATATTTAACAAGGTTAGAATATGTAGCACTTGTGAGGAAACCTAAGCGGTATTACAAAGTGTATACATAGAAAAGTAATAAAAACCAATGTTGTTTAAATCGATTTTAAAAAATTGTCAAATTTTTCAAAAATCTGTTTTGTTTAAAAATAAAACAATATATGGAATATCAGGCGATAGTCTCAAAAAAAGACGACCTTTTTAAACAAATGTGCTAAGAATATATTTTCTAACATATGAAATTCAAAAGAATCAGAAGATAAACTCTCGAGAAAAACAAAAATGAATTGTTTTTGGGCCAAAATTTACCTGTTTAGAGGCCCGTAGCACCGGTCTAAATTAGAAAAAACAAGGGTTGACATGCTAAAATTATCAGGAACAATATTTTCCAAAATTTCATCAAATTTCAAAATAATGATGATATAAATTCTATAGAAAGTTGTCCTATTCATTGAATTATCGTTTTCAAAAAAACTTGACATATTTTGAAGAAATTTTGAATTTGAAAAAGAATAGGGACATCCATGAAAGTTTCTGCATGTGAAACTTTCTACGAATAAAATAACTTAATGTATAGAAAATTAATAACATACCTTTTTATTTATTACTAGTCCAATAGATACAGCCAAATAAGGGTTTCTAAAAAAAAAAAAGAAAAAAAAAAGAACAATGAAGCAATTTTAATTAGACACGCAATTTGTCTCTTCAAATTTTTGGATATATTTCCATAATATTCCAGAATATCAAATTAACTTGAAGGCAAATTTGCTGGCAGGTGTAAACTTTTAGGATTTATAAACAAACTAAATAACGTTACAATTTAACACACATAATGTTCAATATTTAAAATTATCATACATGCACTTTTTGAGTCTTAAAATAAAAAAAGTTATTCTTTAATGTAAATAATTTCAAAGTTTGAGCAAACAAATTGTGCTTGAAATTGATTATTTATGTCACACAGCTAAAAAAAGAATAAATCTTCTTTTGGTTGTTGATTCTCTCAACTTCCACACAAATTAAAGAAAATGAACAATATCACCACTAATATAATATCACATTTTAAATAAAACCATCCGTTGGAATCAGTTTAATTAAGAAAAAGATTGACTGATTTCGACATTGTGGTAAAAGTTGAATACAAAAGTTGAAAAAGTTGACATGAAAAAAATGTATCAGGGAAAAAAATTTCAGAAAACGTGATTTATTAACAAAATTACTGAAGTTTTATTTATTCTGCTAAAAGTTTGCATACAAAAAACATGCCTTAATTTAAAAATGACTGTGAATATAAGACAATAAACAGTCGAAGCATAGTGAATAAAAGAAGCAACAGGTAGGAGACGCCCTAAAAATCTTTAAAAATTTCAGAAAAATACGGTTTTAGAAAAAATTTGAAAAATTGATTGCCATAAATAAAACATTAAAATGACGTAAAATTATTTTAAGAAGCCAAGAATTTATTTAGGAAACCACTCATAAGAAAACTTTTGTGAACCTAACTCTTGTAACCTAACTAAAAATATGGAACATCTTACTTATGAACAAAGTTTGTTGTGCCATCAATTGGATCAACAATCCAAGTAGGTTCAGATGATAGCTTAGAAGAAGCACCATCACTGACTGATTCTTCCCCAATAAATCTAAATTTTAAAACTTTGTGAACAGTCATAACGTATAAATTTTCAAAAAAGCTCGGCAATATGAAATGTACATGGTTAATGCAAATAATTGTACTCCCAATGAATATTTGCCAAGAATATAAGTGAGTTTTTTTTTATAAGCAAAACTGTAATTTTATTTTATAAACAATTATATAAATTATTTTTTTCATATTCTTTTTTCTTTATTCATTTAAAAGATCATCCTATAAAAAACCACCAGATTTAAACTCCTACTTACTTTTAGAATTAAATAACAAATATGGTTATAAGCAGTAAACTCTACCTTTTGTGGAATTTTGAATTAAAGAGAAAATATTTTACTTTTTAATTCAGTTCAAAACTCATTTTACCTTATTTTGCCATTCTATCAATATATTTAATAACGCTTCTTTGCTCTGATCAGACTATTAATTTGCTGTTTTCATCCAATCCCTCTTTGAGCAGAGTCTTGTTATCATTTCAGCCTTAAATCTACATTCGCACAATTATCATATTTAAACCGGTAAATTAAAACAAAACTGAGATTGGTACTTGATACAAGCTTTATAAAGGAAGAAAAAGAAAAAGAATAAATTTCTTGTTGAACAGATGCCAGGCATCATTTGCCATCATGGTATCAATTTGTACGGACGTCGCCCAATAGAAAAAAAATAAAATTTCTAAAAATATGAAGTATATATAATTTACTGAAATCAGACGTGACTGTTTTCCAGATTTCCTTTGCTTTATTTTACTGTTATTATGTTTATTTTAATATCTCTCAGCAACACTTATTACTCACTTTAAATCTTCCATTAAAAACTCATCTTCACAAAACAAGAAATAAAAAAAGTTTATGATGTGATATGACCAAAACATTTGTTTTGAATAAAATCTTAAACAGCTGACTGAATATAAATTCATGTGTTTTTAGAGGAAAATTTATGTCTTCTTTTTAAAGTTTTACTTCTGCTGTCGTAATTGAATAATTTAATAAATAACAACTTTACCCTTTTCAGGAGGATATTTATGTCACATAACATTATTTTTTTTTTTTTTTTTTGAGAAATATCAAAAATTTATTGTAATAATTTTAACCAAAAATTAAAAAAAAAGCAATTTTATATTACATAAACTTTAAAAAATATACAATACATATTTACTTGTGAGATGGAAATTCTTTTTTCAGAGAGTCAAATATATATTTCTCTACTTGTTTATCTGTTTCGGTCACCAAATCAGTAGCACAACCCTTATCGGATATAAGTTTTACTTTAAAGTATGCTTCTTTAATTACCTGTTATGAGAACATAAAAATAAATTTACGTAGCAAAGATCAACAGGAATAAAATTTTGATAGAATAATCAGAAACAAAAAAAAATTAACATTGGATAACAAAAAAAGATTGTTATAGGATTTTAAAATCAAATATCTTAATCGTCAATATTTTTAAAACCCAACTGCTAAAACCAGTATTTATTTAAACACAACACTAAACTAAAAAGAATTTTCAAAAAGAAGACAATTACCTTTAACTAGGTCTGCTATGTCCTCACTATCATAAGTTTAATTTACAACAAAATTTGAATGGTCTTTGTTTTTGTTTTTGTTGATTGTATTTTGAGAATTCACAAAACTTACTAACAAAATTTTTCGAATTTAACATAAACGTAAACATTTTAAACTTTTCTAAAATTGGAGTGAGAAGAAAGTTATTGCTAAAGAGCATTGTTTAGCAAGCAGTAAATAATTTGCTTTTTTGAAAACTTTATTTTATGCAAAATTAGGAAAATATTTTCGAGCCCAGATTTGTTTTGAGGAAAAATGAAACAAAAACGCAAATAAAATGCTCCTTTGAAAGTGACGGGAAATATTTGTCTGCTAAGATTTCTTAAACATATTTCATATGCGATTCAACGACAAACTTTCAGATATTTTAAAAACTCTAATCAAAAGATGCTTACCTTGCTCCACTAACTCCAAACAAAAAAATTTGTGGAGCAACGGCAAGTAAAATTTTATTTTTGCATTCTAATAAAATTATAATTATATTTGGACTTTTTTTTACCACAAAACAAAACTTTTATTATGTAACTAATGATGCCCTCTGAAGTCCTATAATTTAATTTGATGAAAAAAACGACTTTTTTTTTCTAGGTATTCATATGACCTAAGATTTTAAAAGAATTGTTCAAGCAGTGACATACCAAACCAATTTTCAAATGAAATTTAGATTAATATATAGTTGATTTATTTCTGAAAAAAAAAAAAAAAATTCTCCTGAAAACCTCTAGGCACCTCAAAAAAAATTGATTAAATATATTATCACAAGTGAAAAAGGATAAATTAATAGAGAATTATTTATTTTCCATTATTTTGGTGCAGACAATATAGCTCCCAAGAAATTGTCTGCTTGACAATGGCACCTTCAAATTCCTCCCCTCTCCTTCATCCAGATAATTGCCCCCTGAAAATTATCCTCCAAAAATGAACAGATTTAATTTATTACTTACAATAGGAGACTACAGTTTCTAAATTTATGTTCAAAATTGTACTGGAGGCAATTCTCCTAGTCCCTTATATTTTCAGCAAAACCAAAACAGAGAGATTTTCAGCAAAATGGTTTTAAACACGGCTGCAGTGGGATAAATCCTATTCTTTAAATTTTTACGACCAATTATTCAATCGAGCTTAAATTGGGTAGCTTTCATGAAACAGCCATCAGCTAAATTTCCAACAGATAAAAACATATATAATTTCTATAAACTTTCAAATAAATTCTTATAAATTTCCAATTGTTATCTGTTATAAATTTACTGGAAGAAACTCACTAAGGTTCCTACAACAGCAAAAATTTAGCAAAAAAAACTTATTTAACAATCAAACTTTTGTAACATACCTCACCAACAAGAAACACGCTGTACCTGTTTTAGATAAAATTAAAAATAAAACTGCAACAATGCAATTGTTTTAACATTAAAGTTTGTATAACAAAAGACTCACCATTCCAGCCGTTTTAGCAATGTTTCTACCAGCAAGTAGGTAAAGAAGACGATCATCTTTACTGATAGAGAGATTTTTTATACATTCATCTAATTCCATAATAAAGGCTGAAAAAACAATTTGAGGTTTTAAAATTATTTTCAAGATAAAATTTTATTTTTGGTTTAAAAATTTGTTTTGAGATGATGCATGTTTGAACGATGTAAAATTATGTTTAATTAATTAATTAAGCCAAAAAAGAAAAAAGAAAATGACGCAATCGCTTTAAAACTTGAATGATACTGAATCAACTGAAAAATATGAAACTGCAGTAAAACTCTAGAAAGTGTCAGATTAAAAAAAGCAATGTGATATTTATTTACTACATTCCTTTACCATAAATGTCATCTCAGAACAATCAAAGAGTGCTATGAATTACCATCTCAAAAGTTTTGGTTGGAAATTATAGATTTTCAACTATTCTTTCCCTAAATAAGTAAGATTTTTGCGAGGCTTAATAGGTTCCAAACTAATATTTAGGTTTTAAAAGGGTAAATAAACAAAAGCTTTCATTCTTTCTATATACTTTCATAGACTGACGAAAAGAAGCTAAAATAAAATGGAATAAAAGGAAGGATAAAGCAGTATGATTTTTATGAATAAAATCTATATAAATTTGGTCTAATATCAAAAGATTTTTATAGTTCAAAAGATGTCCTCTATTGCCCTTTAATAATTTCAATAGAAAAATAAAAATAAAGTACCTATGCCCAATGCTATGCTAATGAATATAATTATATAATATAATTTGAGAAAAAATTTTTTTTTTATTTTTTGAGTTTTTTTTCTCGCTAATCTGGAGAATTAAAATTTCCACAGCAAGTCTAGTCATAAAAACTTTACTTGAGCAGGAGGGAAGCAGAGAGTAATAATAATAACTCTAAGTATTTCCAATATTTTAATGTTGGGCCAACAAACAGCTCCAAACTATTTATTTCAGAATGTTCCCACGGGTCTGGTTTTGGTGTATTTAGAGCTCCCGTTTGAGTTTACTGTAAAGAAAATCATTGGTCTCTTATGGGGTTTGAAGAAAAGAGATGGTAGAGACGAAGGTTAATAGTCATCAAAGAAAGTTTAAAATATCAACATTATTATTTTTAATCTAACAATATAACTTAGTTTTCAAGGAAAGATATTTTAGGCCTAAAATTTCCTTAAGGTCATTTTTCAGACCAATACCAAAAATTTTCAAATAATAATAAACTAGATAACTCTATATCTATAAGTTTACTTATATCAGCAAAACATTATTTAACTTTATTTCAACTTTTGAAGACCACGTTGCCAGAATTTCGGATCTAGATTTTTATATTTCTATACCCAGACCTTTTTTCAGGGCTAAGAAAAAAACCAGACCAGAATATCTTCATTATTTCTCACACGATTTGCATTTTAACTGAGTACAGTAAAAAAAATTTTTGCGTCCAATTTCTGCAATTCCTAAAAAGAGACACATTTGCATGCATACTAAAAGTCAAAAAAGTGATTCATGCAGTTGGAAGATATAACAAAGTATATACATTAAAAAAGATTATTAAATTCTCTAAATCAATAAAAAAAGTTACTTAAAACGTTTTTTCGAAAATTTCCGATTTAAAAAAAGCACACCTTCACCCCCACACTAGCACCGCAAAACAAATGGTTCTGACAGATGGCTATTTTGGTCATAAGATGTCTTCTATGATCCTCTAGCTTTAAAAAAATCATGAGCAGATTTCGAGAAACTTTTCACACTTAGCAAGCTAGCTAACCAAAGTACTTCAGAAAAAATTTCAGAAAAAACAAATGAAAGGTTACTTAGCTAGAAACAGTGTTACAAATAATATAGACAGACATTCATGAAGTTGTACTATGTCAAATTTGCACTGTTCTGATGAGCCATAAAATATTCCTATTTGGTTTCAGGAAAATAGATTCACACTTAGCTACATTTAGGGTAGCAAAATCCAATGTTATAAAAGTGTAAAATTTATTTTTTAAAGAATATCAAAAGAAAGCATTTTGCATTAATATCTAAAAAATTTTACTATCCATATCACACTGGGCTAGTTTAAATTTTTAGATCTTAAAAAAAACAATAATAATAACTTTTGATAAACTTTATTACAAAAAGTTACTTTTTAAAATTTACAAAAAATAACTTTTCAAACTTTTTTTTTTACAAAACTGATGTTTATTGCTTCCATTATGGTACAGTGTAAGCACAACTAGCCTCAGACTTCCCGATTTATGTACGACTAACTAGTTTCCAGCTTACATAATCTAGAACGTTGTTATGGGATATTTTGGAATGAATATTTAAGAAAAGGAATATATATATTTTATTTAACTGACATTTTTATTCATTTACACTGAGGAAAGTTAATATAATATTTGGTCTAAAAGATTATTTACATAACTTTGAGACATATTTTTTAAAAGTTTCTATAATAATAAATCAAAATACGAACTTAGATAAAAAAAATCATTGAGTATACATTCTGAGCTCGCTAAAAAAGAAAGTTGTCATTTTTCATTTAGTAACAGGGTAATCACAGCGCGTTTGTTTGTCTATGCAAGTTATGAAACGTCCATTTTTAAATAATAAATTATCCACAAGTTATATATTTTAGATTAGCAGGAGATATAATAAAAGAATAAAGTGAATTAATATGGCAGAATCGTAAGTAGTTAATTTCCTTTGGAATTGATCTCTGTGTTAGGCCTAGCTCTGTTCCAGCAAAAAAAAAAAATCCTTAAGGATGATGTTTTTTTTGCCTTCCCTGTCGAGTTTGGAGATATAAGATAATTACAATACTATTGTCAATACTATTGTCAATAGTGGTCACTAAAAGTTGCCTTGAATTACTAAAGATCTGATCAAATTTCCATTAGGGGTACTAAGTAAAATTTGTTTTTTTATTAGTATTTATCCTTGTTGTTACTTTTTTTTGTCTGTTATCTTGTCTTGTAATTTTGATAGCACATGTATATTTGTTTTTGGCAGAATAAATACTTGCACTGTCCATAGTCCCAGCACATGTAAACATGGCGCTTTGACAGAGATAAAATCTTATGGAGATACACAACCTTAATCTTACGGAGGTACACAGCCTTATTATCTATGCGATATATTAAACCTTGTGCGCTGCTTTTCTTTACTCTTTATTCTTCGTTGATGAAGAATGGTGAAATTTCATATGGGTGATAGTTTTTCTTCATACAAAGAATTGAAGTCAAAAATTGACTTATTTAAGAAAACAAATTTTGACGCGTGAATCATACATTGTAAAGTCCACGTCCAGTCTTTGGCTTCGTCCATACTTACTTACTTGCTTGCTTGCTTACTTACTTACTTAGATGACTTACTTACTTAGATGACTTACTTACTAAGATGACTGTTTATTTCTTTTTTTTCTGCTTTAATTTACCAACATTATAATAAAACCTGATATATTTTCTGTTCTTAATCTTTTTGTTTTATTTAACTTTATTCCTTCATCAAAACAATTCCAAGGTATCTATACATATTCATGAGATCTTATTGAAAAATTTTTTTAATTTAAGTAGTATGATTTATTTAGTGCATAGCTCTTTCTAATGCAAAATCAAAAAAATAACTCAGTAACATGCCATTAACTCTATCATAATATTACAGAAATAATGGGTTATCATATTTACTCATTTTTTTACTAAATTATAATATAAATTCTTTCTTTATTCTGTTTTGTGCTATGCTATACTGATGGTGTTATTCTTTATGTATAAATTTAGATTTGAACTTCTATAGAATTAGAAATCGTATAAATCTATAATATTTTAGCAGTTTATATATATATATATACTTGAAATGCTCCTACATTTTTTCTCAGTAGTAATGAAAATTAAGGTTGTAATTAAGGTTGTTGTTGATTCTCTGGATCAAGTTAATGAATCTTTTTTTGTATCTTGTTTTCTTCAAAACAATAATATTTAGTCTTGTTTTTACTGTATTTTGATCATGTTTTGTGTGTATTATGCAAAATTTTTCTATATTATAACTTGGCAGTTTACGTTTGGACTATATAGGTTAAATAACATTTTTTTTGGATTATCAGCAGAAATCCACTCATGTTCTTCCAGTCACTGTTTTATCTCCATAACTGTTCGTTAATTTTTTCTGAAATTTTGTAAGACTTTGCCCAAATATTTCAAGTAAAAATACATACATACATGTGTAATTATATCAAAATCCATCTTTCTTTCTTTTTTTTGATTTTGCATGACGTTGGAATATCATAAATATACTTTAGACCAGTTTTATTTTTTTGGCACTGGGCCCAATATAACCATTTTTTAGAGAGCATTTTTTTGCTTTTGAACTTTAGTCATGGTATATATTAGTTTAGTGTTTGGTGTATACAGTTTTTTGGTTAGGAAATGGTCTTTAATCTTTGATTTCAGGTCTCATAGTGTGTGGTCTTGCAATAAATTGACCCTGTTTCTGTAGCTGTAAAAAGTTTCTACATCTGACTGTTATTTAGAATGATTCATGTAGTGCTTGGTGTCAAAACAGACCATAATAAACATTTATGATGATGATGGTGATAAATTAACAATTGTCATTATCACAGTGTCTAAAAAGTCATTGTCTTAATTTATCAAATCAAAAAATTGTGTAATTAACTTTATGGTCGTTGTGGACCATAAAGTTACGATCATTTTTATTTTTGTGAATTTAAAGGAATGGGTATGACTATGACAAAACCCTGCCCCATATGTCATCCGATTATGTCACTAATTTTCTTCAAAACATAAGTTTGTTGTTTTGCAGCAATCAATGATCGTGAATATTTAATTAAGTTTATTTCAAAATATAAGCTCATTTCCAGACATCCTTCTTTTATGTCCTCTGTTTGTTGTTTTCATTAGCAACTACCATTTTGGTATTTTCCAATTGCATGTTTTCCTACTGGGTTTCAATCCTCTTTGGCTATCACATATTTACTCTGATTGTTTTCATTCAGTTGATTATTTCTTGCCATGTGATAATTGTTTTCCCATCCACCCATTCCTAGCTTTCAGTTGGGACGAGGGGCGCTTTCATTGTATTTTTCTTTTTTACACTTGTTTCTCTTGTGTTACATTACGGTCATTGTGGACCTATTTTGATATGGGCATTGTCGACCATAGAATTATAGTTATTGTAGACCTGAGAGAGTAGACAAACAAGTGTTATAATTTTTTCGCTATATCCCTGTCTACATTTGCGCCAAATTTGCTTAATTAGATTAAAGTATAACATATAAATTTTATATTTTTGAATTAAAGAATTATTTAAACTTTCTTTTATTCTTTTTAGAGTGAGGGTTGCAGTGCGAGTCCGACCGTTTAATTCAAGGTTAGTAGAATATTTGTTTGCAGGTTTATTTTTTAAAGCATTTAATGGGAGAGTACCTAAAACTATAGTTATTTGGTCTCACATCAAATTTTTGGTTGACAGATTTTAGAAAGTTTATGCCTCTCTAGATGTATGCTTTTGCATATATATGTTTTTGCAGCTGTTTCCCTAAACCTAAGTATTTTTTATAACTTTTTTAACAGGTTTTAGCAGCGCTCTAAAATCTGCAATCTATATTTAATTAGGCTTGATTACAGTACTACTTTTGTATTTGAAAAAACTTTACTGTTAGGTATCATCCAAATATTTGTAAACATAAATTTGAGAGTTTCATCCCCTTGAAACAAAGAAATCTGTGTGAATTTTCATTCGTAATTTTTTGAGAGGAATTTTATTGGATTAATTGCATGTGACTGTTTTGTTGAATTTTGAAATTACACATTTTTGAATGAAGCCGATTTAAAATTTAAAAAAATAATTTGAAATAGTTTATGTATAGTAGCAGAGGGTAAAACTTGCGCATTAAGATTTTGAGTGCTAAAATTGCGCATCTAATATTCTAAGCTTTCTAAAAGATTTATCAAATGTCATTATAAGAAATAGACTAATCAACTATTAAATATTTTATTTCAATTTAAAAAGCACAAAAAAGGTATTCCTAGTCTTTTAAAATTTGGACGAATAAGTTTGATACCCAAAATACAACATAATGAGTTTACAACCTTCATGGCGAACTTTGCATTTCTAAATACACAACATATTATACTCAAATAAAAACACGCTCTTTTGTTCGTTTGATAGATGACTTTTAAACAGATGATGTAATAATATTGTTATTATAATCGTAGCCTTGGTTTAGACTTGTGTAATTTTCACCCATTATAACAAAAACGTAGTGCGGTTAGAAATTGGGCGCATTTTGGGAATTGTGTCAAGGAAGTATATCATTCTCTAAAACACCTGTGTAGCTTAATTTGAGCATATTTATAAATCTATTTTATTTGAGTATCATAGCTAACTGAAAAAAGTTATAAAAACAAAATTTCCATTTTAAATCAGTATTAGTTAATAAAAATATAAGAAGATAAAGCAACCTAAAACAGAAAATCGATGATATGAATGGAAAAAAAGATTTTAAAAGAAAATGGGCGGAGAAAGACATGTTAAAAGCATTGACACATATAGAATCTGGAATGTCTATTCGAGAAGCAGCAAGAATAAATGGTATGGCAGATGGGACCATTCGCAACTGATTAAAAATGAAGAATGACGGGAAAACTTTAGTTGGCTCTGGAAGAAAAATAACTTTAAATCCTGATTCTGAGGTACATGTAATTAAACCACTCTTTTTATTTTGATAAGCAGTTTTTCTTTTACTTTTTTTTTTACCATGCTTTGGCTGAATCAATCTCTATGTGTGTGATGTATAACAGGGCATTAATTGAAATTTTGTTGTTGCAGACAATTCTATGAATGTTTATTCCTTTGAAGAAAAAATTTTATATACAAAAATTAATTTTTTTAATGTCCTTTTTTACATACTGTAGCATTGTTTTTAATTCGGTTATATTCTTTTTCTTTAGAAAGAGCTTGCAGAATGCATCAATTCACTTTGTAATCTTGGATTTAGCCCAACCAGAGGTGAC
>JAUZNK010043384.1:0-16866 GCA_035046665.1 Euphysa ruthae | reverse complement strand
TTATGTGTTCTTGGAAATTACATTCTGCTCCATTAAGTTGAATAAAACTTTGAAAGTCTATTAACTATGACCATAACCAAACTTAAAATGCATATCATCTGAAATTTTTGCGCAGTGTGATAATAATCAATTACGGCTTTGGTTATTTAATAATTTTTATCCTGGGTGACTGACAACACAACAGGTTCCAATGAATTAACATTCATGCTTGCTTGGTTATTTTCTGGATGTTCATGGTATTTTTAGACCCCAAACGAAAAGCAGTCAAGAATCATATAAGAATCATATTCTTTTCAATTTCTGGAAGATTACCATAGTTTTTGTCATTTTATTTTTTAAATTGATTGGATGGATCAGTCTGTGGTCTGTTTGATATTTTGTGTGATAGTAAATGGCTATAAATGGTCATTATTTAGCAGGTACCAAAACTTTTTGGTGACTAGCAACAGTCCTTCTGAGACTGGGCATCATAATTAATTTAAATAAGTAGAACTTGTTACGTTCTGACTAAAACTGAAGCTGCTAAAAAAAATTAATTGTTTATAGTTTAAACAGCTTTAAAGGAAAATCAGTCAAAAAAAAAATGAAACTTTGAAAAAATCTTGATAATTATTATAGTCATCATGTT
The DNA here is from genome assembly GCA_035046665.1 of Euphysa ruthae. Classification (NCBI taxonomy): domain Eukaryota; kingdom Metazoa; phylum Cnidaria; class Hydrozoa; order Anthoathecata; family Corymorphidae; genus Euphysa; species Euphysa ruthae. The sequence continues at coordinate 16,238 of JAUZNK010043384.1, read as the reverse complement.
ATATAGCTTATATAGCAATAAGCTTATATTCCAAAGAAAGTAATTTGGTTTTAGACATTAGTATATAACCATAAATACTCTTTAAAAATTACTGTTTAGAATTTAAATCCTTTATTACAGCAAAGAAATATAAAAAAAGGAGTTTGATCCCTAGCCAGAGTACAAGACTTGTTTCACTGATCTACATTGCTTAACACATGGAGAAAGTGTCTTGCACCTGCATCAATAAAAAATATAAGGGAATGTCACTGATATTATCGCTGAAATCTATGCGAGCATAAATTTTTACAATTATGCACTCATGGACTGATAATGCTTTTTAATAATGACGTTCTCTTTATTTTTTTTAGCAAGAAATATACTAATAAATTTAAAATGTGACATCATAAGAATACAACTTAAGCATTTTAAAATTTAATTTTGTTAGAACAGAGTGGACCTTCAACCTTGAAAATCTCTTGGAAATCACTGTCAAAAGGCTGATACATGACTAATTACGGGTCACTGTGTAATGATTAAATGATTGGTATACATATTTTTAGGAAGTACCTGTTGCTGTGGTAAAGACAGGAGTTAAGCACCTTCACCATAAAGCATTAGAATTTGACATTGGAGTTTATTTTGAAGCTAATGGCCATGGGACGGTAATCCAATAATTTATCAGCCATTTTGACCAATTGCAAACACTTCTGTTTTAAAAATTGGACTTAATCATATTTTATGGCAAACAGTCGGATTTCATATCCTCTTTTTATTTTAATTTCATGAACTTTTGACTAATGGGGTTGAAAATCTGGTCTTTATTTTTTTCTAAAGTGTATCAGCTTTTTGGAATTTTAGATTTGGTTTTGATTATAGAGGCCTAGTACCAAATGCATGGGTAGGAAAATTGCAGAACTAGGGTGTAACAATTGAATTTAAAGAAAATCATTCATTATTTATCGCTCATTATTTATCATTTGCTTTATATGTTACTCTTCACTCTGTTTACGAATTTATCTGTTTTTGGAATCGTAAATTTTTTGGGTACCGGTAGTTGCTTTATACTATCTTAAAACGATATATCCTGTAGTCACTTTTTTGAAAACTATCAAATACAATGTATTTGTTCTGCTTTTTTTTTTTTTTTTTTTTAGTGAGAATTTGATTCTGTAGATTTTATGGTTGTTATTCAAAAAGGCAATCTTGGTGAACACCTGATAAAATTTTTGGATTTTTTATTTAATTATTATAAATTAATTATTGATTTCAATAGGTAATTTACAGTGAAGAAGCAAGGGATAAAATAAAAAATCCACAACAAAATCTTAGGTTAGTTTTAGAACTATATTACTCTATCCTGATGTTCCTTATATATGTTTGTTGATTACAAGTAAGACAATAAGAAATGGATATTGTCAGTAGGCTCTTAATTATGGGTGAGAACTTAGAAATAAGCTGAAACAATATTTTGTGATTATGCTCCTGTGGTTTGTTATGTTAGTGGAAAGGTAGTTAAGGTGCTGAGAGTTTTTATAGCACTTGCTTTATCCTAGTGGTCTTGGTATATAAAAATATCATAAAGTATTAAAAAAGTTACCTTGGAGGGGGTAAGTGTTGTATTGCATAATTCTTAGATACTTTTTGGATTGGATGACCATGTAGGTGAATTTGTGTAGCCTGGGATTTAATTATACTTTTTTTTTTTTTTTTTTTAGTTAATAAAAATGCTTCTTTGTTTTCCAATTTAAAAAAATTTATTCAGCATATAATTTATGTTATCAAATAAAAAATGCAAAAATTCCAATTTCCAGAAGTTTGGAAAGGCTGGTAAAAATAAAAAGAGGAGTTAAAATATTTTTACATGTATTTTGGTGAGGGAGAAATAATTTTTTAATGAAGCCATTTATGAAAATCAGATTTTATCATATGTTGAAGCATTTATAGACGTTCTTAATCTGTCCTGTTTCAATATTTCTGATATTTCTTTTTATTAAATCTTCTGCTTGCATTTGTTACAGTGATGAACAAAAAGAAGGACTTGAGAAACTCAATTCTTTTATGGAACTAACTAATCAGGTTTTTTTGTTTTTAAATTTAATTATTGTTTATTATAGCTAACTTTGTGAACTGATTTTTTTATGTGAAGGAAATTAAAAATTTGGGTTTTTATGTGATAAAAGTATTTATCTTATTTAAAAAATTAATCTTTTACAGTTATGACTAAAGAGTTCTTGCAATGCTTTATCCTGATTTTTATAATTAGATGTCTTGTGGTTTTTACTTTTTTTCAGTAGCTTGCTAGTATCATCAGTATCAAATAATGTATTTAAAAATAAGTATTCGAAAACAATCTTAACATCAAATATTATCTGTTCTTTTGTCAAAAAGGTTGGTTAAGCTTCTATTAATCACTTATATCAATATTATTTTTATGCCAAAGGCTGTGGGAGATGCTATGTCTGATATGCTTCTTGTTGAGTCCATACTACATGACAAGCAAGTAAGATTTTCTTACCTGCACTATAGTGTTTTTTTTTCCTATCATGTTAATTAACTCAGTAAAAATAAAATTTTTTTTGCTTACATCAGAATTTTAACCGTTGTTGCGCATTGAGTATATATACTTAGTTAGTAATGTTTTGATGGTAAATCGAGTATAGTTCATGAGCTTGAGAAAGACTCAAAAATAATTTTATTACGTCATTTAAAGTTGTGTTTTGGTGAAATAGCTGATTAAAATTTTCTAAAATTTGTTTTGGATATTCAACCGTTTACTAATGATGCGGGTCACTCAGAAGCAAGGGTGAACTCGTCGAAATAAAATTAACAAAGTTTTTTTATCAAAGTTATATGAAATTTCTTATATACATAAAAGCAAAATTTTATCAAGTTTGCTTGAGTAAAACTTTTTCAGCTCTTTTTTTTTTGTGTAAAATATCCATAAGGTCATTTTTTGTGGTGCCAATTCAATTTAATACCGTTACTAAAATATTTTAAATAAAATCTCTCATTTTCAAGATAAGGAAGCAAGCATATTTTCATAAGCAGTGTCCTAAGGGAACTAGCTCACAAAAAATGCTCAGCACCACTAAAACTCCGTTAAAAATTAGTTAATCATTTTTGAAATAGGTTTTTTTCTTTACTGCAACAAATGGAAAAATTAAAAATTATTTTTAAATGTTACCAAAAAAGAAATAATAGGATGTTCCTTTTTATAATAATATTATAGTGGAGTTATGGCTTTATTTTGCTTCTGATAGTTTGCTTGCTCTATGAAGGGAGTACTGTCATATTGGGAGTGAAATAAGTCTCTGGTTGTGATTTATTTTTTGTGTGGTGTTGGGATTTGTTCAGGATCTATACTGTGCCTAAAGCCTGTGTATATGTGGGGCATTCAAAACAGGTACAATGAGGTAATTGAACAACATAAAACTGCAAACAAGCCAGAAAAGTCCATCCATAATAGTCAAAATTTTAGGGAAGAAGTTTCCTCTGAAGAGACATATGATATATTTTACATAACAATTCATTTTAAATCTCACCCTTACCCTTCTTTACTCATACCATACAACAGTATACTGATTTTTTTATTATAAGTATTGAATGGATGAATTCTTATATAGATGCTCAATTACAAGCTAAATAAAATGATGGTACTAAAAATTTAATACTGGTAACACAAAAAGTTCATGTTTAAATTTTCCAGACATTTGTTATATACTTAAACAATAATGCTCTATTATTGGAATGATAATAATACTCTAATAACCTTAGAAAATTCGAGCATGAAAAGATGTATGCCTGCTATTTCTATATTTAGATAAAAAGTTTAAAACAAAAAATAAACCAATGAGTGCCTTTGGCAAAATTAACAAATTAACTAAATTTGGGAAGTCACCAGTAAAAACATATGTTAATTAATGTGTGGCTATTATTCTATGCAGAATTAAAATTAATTCTCTTGAAAACTGCTAGTTACGTTTCTTTCAAGTTTTACCTAAAATTAGATATCATAAAGGGCATCTTTTAAATTTTTTAGCATATGGCAAAACGTCTTGTATTTTGGTTCCCAGACCAAATATGGTAATTTTGTTGTCAAAATTTCCAATAACCATTTAAAGCTTTTTTCCAAATATTAAATGGATTTATCAGAACATAAAGACAATGTTTTGACTTATTTGCCTACTTGTGAAAAAATTCTGGCTTTTATTGCTGGGATTGAATATGCTATTTTTTGATATGGAGATAAGGTATTCAAATTTTTCTTTAAAGCAGTTTGTTAATTTTTAAATTTTTTAAAATCTTATTTGATCCACTTGGTCACATGTTGAAAAATCCTGTTTGTTAGTACTTTTCTCAAAATTTGTAATTTTCAACGCATGAATAAAATCTTTGAATTTGTCTTGAAAACTGGTCATTAATTTTTCCAAATTTTTATGAGGCTAGAGATTAATGGAAAAAAAATGATTTAACTTAGCATCTTGTTTATTTTTTATATTTTAATTACATGGTCATAAAGTTAATACCATTCATTTTTGCATTAAAAGAAATTAATCTAAAAAGTTTTAGTGTGTTAGTGTTTATTTTCACCGATAAGAAATGTGTGTGTTAACATGGATTTTGTCCTTTCTACTTCTATATTGTACTGTTTTGCGCAGGTTGGTTAGTTATCATCAATAGTTTACTGTTAATGAAATAGCAATTTGATACCCATGATTAGTTGTGTTGTTTTATAGTGGAGTTGCAGTGATTGGGATAAGGAATATTGTGATCTGCCTAATAAACTCAGCAAAGTTGCTGTAAGTTTTTTCTATAAATTTTAATTTACATATTTTATATTTTATTTGGATAATATCAAGCACCTTTAACTCATATAGGAGCTAACAATGGGTAACAATAGGTAATCACATTATACCTTAAACTTGATGTCTTGAACTGCATCATAAACGTGTGTATGGTGTCAAAGCATGCTTTTGCATTGCTATATTTTCTCATTTCATCTTGTGTTTTTACGGTTGATATAGCTATACAGTTACTTTCAATTGCTGAAATTATTTTTGCTTGTAGGATTTTTGACAAATTATTGCTAATCGAATATAACTTATAGCCTAGATTAAAGCCGTAAAAGAAGTTTTTCAGCTAATTTATATGAAAACTAGTTGTTTTCACCCTTTGCCTTGTCAGTCAGTATGCAATAGCTTTAAGATTTGGAAATGTATGAAATAAATAATATAAAGTCCTAAAGAAGCAGCAAAAAGCTTTGAAATTAGACTGATATAATGATTGTATTTGAAACCTCCAAGTTTTCTTCAATGCCACAAAATGATATTTTTCACTTTAATATTTAGCAAGCACTGTGATTTTGCCAACTGTTCCCATGGCATAAATTAGCATTTGGATAGTCTGATAAAATCTTTTAAAGATAAGCTGTCAGAGTGTGTCAGTGGAAGTGTGTTAAATATTCTAATGGTTGTCAGTATAAAATTTGTTTTCTTGCTCCCGATTTTAGCATTAGCACCAACCCAATCACATTAACAACTATTGTCACATGTATTAATTTTTAGTATTCGCTTTTAATAACAAATTTATGTTAATAGCATTAGTAGAAATATTTAATCTTATTTACATCTTTTTTACAAACTTTTCTGTTCTTCATTCTTTCTTTGTTATTTATTTTTTCTAAAAATGATAAAATAACTTTATGAGCCATATTTAAGAATTGTGATCTTTTGCTTGATATTACTAATATTCACAATAATAAAATTCCATTCTAACATTTTAAAATAGAAACAATCAAAGAATAGAGCAACTTGATATAAGTGTCTTTGATTTTGCAAACACGCTCTAATAATTCTATGTATTCAAGTAATTGATCTATTTAAATGGGCTCAATTGGATTAAAATTCAAAAGAAGTTAATGGTTACTTTTATATAATGTTTTCAGATTTAATTTTGCTGTATCTCAGTATAGGTTCAAGAATAAGATTTTTGCGTGAAAATGAAAACTTCTGGTCACTAATGGACTCTTTCTTACTCTTTATTATCAGATACAGCAACACTTACCTATAACACTTTTCAACATTGTAAGTCTTAAAAATATTTTTAAAAGCTAATAAACTCCTAAAATAGCCATACTTGTGTCAGTTAAGGCTTTTTAGCAAATACAAGGATCTGTGACAAATTATTATTTTCGTTATTTACAAAAAAAAAAAAAAATTGGATCAACAAAATTTAAAAAAAGGCTGTTTCAGGTGTTGGGCATAATGAGAGATTTAAAGAGGTTTTCCATAATCCTATAATGCTTCTCAATATCCGTGAATAACGTAGAAAATGCCAGAAGAGCAGGCAAATTTGTGAGAATAACACGACATATGCCATTTTGAGTTTCCATTTTACAATGACTTTGTGTATGCTCAGATTTATTCCAAAAAAAGGGAGAGCGTGTTAAATGTCGATTGAGGATTGTATAGCTTTATATAGAATTAAATATAAATAACTAACAGATTGACATGAAATTTTTTTTGATCTATAATAGTCATTAGACCATGAGGAATTTCGGTTTTGCTGTAATATCGCTCTCAGTAGTATGCTGTCTAGCATGAGGAGGTTATGGCTGAACTTTGCAGTTGAGAAAACTGACTTTAGTGACATAATAGCATAAATGTTATTAAATAATTGTTAAGTAAAAGTAGTAAGCACTTCCTTTTTACACTTAGACTTAGAATTTTCAGTTGGACAATGCTGAGTAATAAAATAGGAACTTAAGTCATTCATTAAAATACCCGTTTTTCTAGTACTCTGGCTGGTCGAGATGATAACTTAGTTTCTCTCTTTATCATCAAAAAATTTGAAACCTGACAAGGATCGCGCACCTTAAGAATAATCGGTTTTAACTATTATTTTGGTTTTTGGGTTGGCTTATATCATAGCTAAGAAAAGGCGATCAAGTATTTATCGCCTTTTCGCAATTTTTTATTTAAAAATTTTTATTTTATTTAAACCTGCTGTTTAAAAATTAGTGATGCGCGAGATTTGCAACTGGAGCTCGTTTGGCAGTAATCTAAAAAATTCTCTATGGTAAGGAAAATTTTTTGTTGCTAACTCCACAGAAAATTCGGGCAGATGTTTGTGAAGTTTGTGCCATTCGTGCCTATTTTTTCATATTTTGTCTCGCCTCCCCATTTTCTTATTAATATTTGAGCAGAGAATAATTCAGTCGAGACAACGGAGACAATTAGTAATAGAGATAGCAGTATTATAAAAAATAGTTACGATTTCAACTTTACATTTTTTTTATGTTCCTGGCTGGAAGTTATTGTTAATGCAATTTCTTTATCTTTGACTTGCCAACAAGCAAGCTTTCGCAAACCTTAATATATTGATTGCGTTTGACAAATTCTTTAATGAAATAAATGTAAAAAGTTTTTTAAAAAGTATTTTTTTATTTATATATATTTTTGTTAAAAAATGTACGTGGAAAGGAGATATTTTTGTCAGGTCTGTTAAAAACTTTGTTTATTTTTCTATCATAGGTGAAGGATCGCCGTGCGTTAAAAACAAACAACGATGAAACTAGGCTTGTAGAACCAGAAAAACTTCAGGTTAAAATTGACGAGGTGGTAAAAAATTGGTCGCAGGCGCGCTCGTTTGTGAGGTAAAATATCACAAATTTATATGTAGGAGTATGTGGGTTATAAGGGTATGCAGGATATGTAGGGTATAAGAATCTGGATTCGATACATTGATTTCTTTTTCAAAATTTTCATATTGCTTTTGAATGGAAAACAAATTTTTATTTGTTCTTATTATTATTATTACATTCTTATTATTATCTTACTATTTCATTCCAGAGTTTTTTTTTCTCTTATTTGTGTGTGCTTCTGGCAAATAATACAAAAATTTCTCTGGAAGTTTATCCATTATCCTGGAAATGTGAATCTTCTTGAAATTTACACTGGTAGCTTCTGGAAAAACTAAGAAATAATTCAGGAAGCGTTTTTGCATTTTTTTGTTTATGGACATCATCAAGATAGGCAAGACATAAGATGAGACAAGACACATACCCTTGAATTTTGTGAACGTTTTTTTTTTTTTTTTTTTTTTTTTTTTCGGATTTGATATCATATATTAAAGGCTCATCGGGAAAATATTTTCTTTCCACACAATATGTTTTTTCCTCTGTAGACCGTCTGGTACGGAAGATGTAGTGCGTGTATATGCCGAAGCTGAGACACAGGTATGGTGCTCAATTTTTTTAACTTTTATTTTGCTTTCTCGGGTCAAATTTTTCTCGGTTCTTCTAATGAGTCATAGTAGTCGTAGTAAAAATTGATAATGAATATCTGAATTCACTTTGTCAAACATCTGTGTAATAGAGGACTGTAGATGGCATCCTTTATCTGAGAAAATTTATTTTAGTTTTCGAGCGTTGATTATTTAGTTTTTTAGAAATTCATGTTGCGATTAGGTTTTTAAAAAGTGTGAGGCATTTTCAAAATAATACTTGAAATAGGTGAAAAGTTGTGCTGAATTTTCGACGACTTTGTTTCAAAGTTTTAGAGAGGTAAATATCTCCAAAGGTTTCATTGAAAATACCTTTTAAAATTTATATTTTTTTTGAACTATGCCACATGTAATCACAAAGTTTTACATGCACGTCGCATTCACATGCATGTCGCATCACACAATGTGACGCAAGGTAAAATTTTAAAGCGCTTCCTTCTTAAGCTACTAACAAACTTTTGTAGTGTAATAAATAACAAACATAGTTGTTTATGAAATCTCGAATTATCATTGTATTGTAATTTTTTCGGGATAATTTTTCAAAATAAAAATGCCTGTTTATGAGCTCTTATTGTGATTTGAATTACAATTCAGTAAAATGTATTTCGTTGTTCAATGAAATTCTTACGAGTAACAAAGTGATTAAATAGGAAAGTTTATATGTTTTAGAAACTGAAATTGTTATTTTATTTTGAGATTTCGTTAGAATTTCTTATTATCGTTTTGAAGTATTACTTCTGATTATTTTGGTATTTCATCATTTTTTTTTGAATTTATATCGGATCCGGTTCGTCTGGTGATAGTATAAGGTCCTATAAATTGCACTGGACATAGTGTGGTGATTTTCTGGAGTCTTGTGAACATGCCGTTTGTTTTAGAGTATTTTTCCAAAAGCTTTAGAGGAGACTAATTGGTTTAGATTTTTTGGAAAATTGTTCTTTTTTTCCATTTCTGTTTCCATATATAACTTGTAGTTTCTGTTTACTGTGTTTTTATCTTTTCATTGAGAAATTTTTAACACTATTACTCACGTGTTTTTATTTGAAAAGTTAGTTTCGTAATATTATCTTAATTTTCTTGATATGTATGACTCATTTATATCTTGCTGACAATTACCCCTTGGTTGAGAGATGGTGATTTAACCCAGGGTAGACGCTTTTTTAACAATTTAGGTATTTTTTTTTTTTTTGTAGGCTATTACTGATAACGTAAGTGGCATTGTGAGTCAACTGGTTTATGATTTGTGTGATGGTGTTGGTGAACGACCTTTAGTGCCACCTCTTATTTAGAAATTTATAAATATATGAAATAATTTTTTTATAAATTTAGTTTTTTATTTGATTAGGTTTATTTTTTTTAGTAATCCATTGACTTAATATTTATGGTAAATTTTCACGATATTAAATGGCATTAAATTTATACAAAAAAAATTAATAAAAAAACAAATCTTAGGCAATATTTTTAGCTCAATTGTTTATGAGTTATAAAGCGATGTAATATCTCGAATTTTATGGGATCATAAAATTGGTTCACTTAAAGAAATCCCTGACCGTTTCTACTTGTCGAGCTAAAAATAAAGCTCACTGGAATGGAATATTATATTTTTCGTTGAAAAATCTCTATTTGTTATTTTCTCTAGTTATGATAAATTTAATGAAAGTGACGTCATTGGACATAACTCCATGATATTACTGAGCTACTATAAATATTTACTTTTTAATGAAAATTATTGATTTAAATATTTACTGAAAATATTTAATGAGTATAGTAAAATGGTATTTATAAAATTCGTCAAAATACTCATTCATTCATTTCATTAGTAATATGTAATAGTTCCAAAATATCTCGGTTGAGTTTTCAACCAAGAAATTCAAATTACATTACATTTAATAGAGGAAGGTCTTTTGATAGTATAGATAGTTACTAAAATACACTCGTTAATCTAAGGAGATTTTACTCTAGGGTTTTAATGGTGTCAGGATTTATTTATTTCAATTATTTATTGTTTTATTTTAGAAATTAACTATTAAATTTAAATTTTGTTAAGATAAAATTAATAAAAATTGTTAAATAAAATTAAGAATAAATTTAAAAAACGTTTTCGATTTTTGAGATTGACTTTATATAATATAACGAAGCAACGTTTGTTGGAGTGTGCTTTCCAAAATATCTGCAAAATAAGAAACCTATAATTTTTACTCAGAACTTGAGTAAAATTGAGTACTAAAGTGTGATTTGCTTGAAAGCATCACCTCAACGTAAGCAATATTATGTATGTTCTTTCATGTGAGTGATCTCAGGAAAATAATATGATTAGAATTTTGTCATGGTTTATTTTTTCGATAACGCGCATTTTTGCTATTCCGTATGAATCAAACTGAAGTTTTTCACACGTGAATTATAAGTCAAAATCTGTGATATATATATATATATATATTTTTAAATCAGTCTTTTTCTGCAAAGCCACTGCTAGGCAGAAAGGTAAAACAAGCATACATAATTTTTTTTTTTTAGATTCAGCTTTAATTTTTTGAGAATTATTCAATTAAAATAGTTTCAGCCTTTTGATTGATCCTAATAAAAAAACTAGCCTAACGTTCTCTCACAGCCTCATTCTCCATATAAAGAAATAGTCCAATAATTACTTCATCCTTGGACTCGGTAATGAGGTTTCTAAGTAACGTTTCATAGCGACTTAACTTTTTTCGTAGACAAACTACTCGCAGGTTTTTAGGTGCTCTAAGGGGTCATCCATAAATGACGTCCGCACCCTAGGGGTGGAGGTGGTCATTGAAAAGGAGACAAAATCGGACAGGGGGAGGTGTTCAACTGTAGAGAAAAAATAAAGAACTCGTGTAATTTTTGGTTTTATTCGTTATATTTCTTAATTTGAGCCTTGTTTTTACTTCTTTTTAGCTTTTTTTTTTTTTTTTTTTGATGGCTCTCAAAACATTTTTATTCATTACGCGACTTTGTGGAATCTTTAAGTTCGAATTTAATGTATTTTAGTGATTTATTAACCTTACAAACTTTCATAAAAATCTGTTTCCACTCGTACAGTGGGATGGGGTGTTGATTAAATATCAGATAATTCCGGAACAGGGGGGAGGGGAATCCATAAATGGTCAAAATTATGTGGAAATCCTGTATGGATCGCCACTTAAAGGAAATGATGTTGTTGCAGTCAAAGTAGAGACGAATATGAGATATCTCTTTAAGCCGTTAAATTTGATGGTAAACAAGTTTATCACCTGAGGTTACATCCATTGTTGTATTCATTCACGGTTGCAACGACAGTGAAAATCCTTGTTTAAGATTGGCGTCTTTACTACACTATTACTCCAAGAAACGTAAATGGTTATAATCTTAGGAAAAAAGTTCGCTCAATGAATTATGAAATTGATTAGGTTGACATATTAACAGAGTTTTTGATTTTTCACAGTTGAGTGCGTTTAGAGATCTTGCAACCATTTGACTCTATTTTCTATTAAGGTGGTTGCCTACTAAATTTACATTCAGTAAAAGTGCAATGAAACTCATATATTCAAATATTAACAGTTGTGTTAAAATACACAAATTAAAAAAGATATATTTTTTTAATTATGCGCATAATTAATGAGTTCTTTCAGTGGCATTTTTTGCAGTAAATCACTTCAAATTTTGTTTGTTCTGTTTGATAATCTGGCAGCTTGTTTTTAACCCCTTGTCTATCTTCTCCATAAATTTCAAGTCAATTCAATGAATCGTTTTAAAGTTATGAAACCTTGAATTATGCGGTATCATATTTTTGCCAAAATTCAAAAAATTACTACACCTATTGAGGGTAAACTTGTTATTTGTAGTGAATGGCATTTATAGGGGATATAAACATACCTTAGAGGCGTATACCCTGAAAATTCAATTTACCGTAAAAAATTAAAAGAAAATCTGAAGCGAAAAAACGCAATAAAAATTTGCTATAAAAAGAGAGCGTATTTTGTTAAAATATCATGTTAAAAGTTACGATTCACTGATTAGATGAATGCACCAGCTTCATAAGCAGTCCCTTCCTTGTTCTTGTTAGTATCAGACCACTTTTTACATACAGCTCGAAATATTTTTATGTGTTCCTTCATGGAATCCAATGACTACGTTCCATTATTTGTTTCCATTGCAGTGAAAGTTTTGCCGTTTTTAAAGCTTGTTTAGGTCCCATAGCAAAACCAGTTTTTTCCATAACATGGGTTAAACCTTCTTTACCATCATTGAACTCTAAGATGACAGAGTGGACTCCGGTCTCAAGGATCTTTCTGCCTACAAATACGCGTTTCGAGAAACGATACCGTTGAAGGACTCACTTGCGTTTTGTGTCTTACCTTGTAGAGATTTCCTTAAGAGCTCTTCATCTCTCAAACGTTCGAAAAAGTGTTTGATTTCAGACTACTCTTTATGATGGGTGGTAGATTAAATTTTTCTTTTTTAATTTCAAGAAAGTTTTTCATAGCAGAATGACCGACGCCAAGTTCAAAACTTATGACCACCCTAATGTTTACATCAAAACTTGATCCATTAGAGTTTTCTCACTGAGACTCGAAGACAACTTCTCACTATTTCCACACAAACAGTTTATTACAGTTAATAACTATAATCCATGCTTCATGCATGTATTAAACTGGACGTTACGACCATTATATTTTAGACAAGGCTTATCAAAAGGTCAGCAATGTCATTCAGTATATCAGTGTTCATAAAATAAAAGTCATCAGATATATTAACTTTAGGTAGATTAAGGACTACAGTTTCAGGAACAAGTATACTATTGTCCACAGGAGCTGAAGTATTGTCAGTGTCCATGGTGATCAAACATTAATTTCCTTCGTTTCTGTCAACATTAAATTTTCAATACTCTGACAAAACCTTTTTTTCTCTTTCCATTGTATCGTTGCTTCATACGCTTCATACTGCATTATCCATCACGTTATTAAATCTCAATAAATTTGTTTCCATCTCTCTTTTGATATCGATTATCTTTAAAATAATGTTATCAGGACTAAATAATGACAAACTGTGGCAAAAAAAACTACAAAGCACGTAAAAATTATCTAAGCAAAATCAAATATAAAAGTTAAGTGGAATGAGCAGCCAGCGGAAAATAGCGTTAATAAATATATTATACATTTTTCACTTTTAAAGATTTATTTGAATCTTCTTTCATCCTTATTCAAAATGCGTATGACACATATGACATTATGATACATGATTGTGTTTTATAAAAATTTCGCACTTTTGTTAGAAGAATTGCTTAAAATCACTTTGCATTCTGTTAGATTTAGAAAGATCGCTAACAATTTCATATGTGATCGTTAGATAATCGTTAGAGTAAACACATGTAGGAAAAAAAAAAAAAAATTAACTATCGCAAAAGTGTCGCTTACTACTAAATACTTAAAAGATATATAGAGAAAAAAAATTTATAGGCGTATTTACGTTTTTTGTACGCTTTTGCAGCATTTTAAATGGAGGTGTTTAAGACATAAATGGTAGTTGTAGTTTCGCTAATATATTTACAAGTAGTTGCACTTTATTGTCAATTAGGAAGTATAATTCATTTTATCTCATTTTTAACCATCAATTAAGAATAATATGACAGAAATCTTTGCTATAATTTGCCAATCTTCTTGTTATTACAGCTAACGTTTCAGGCGGTAGAACGTGAGGAAGTTACAACCCAAGATTTCAAAAATAAAAATGCAATAAACCGTCACTCATTCTACCCACAAAAACAAAAAAAATAATAATAAGCAAGCTTTAACTGGGTTGAAAGAAAAAACTTATTAAATATTTAAAAATCCACGTTTCCTCATCTGATCCAACTGCAAAATTGTCACCGCATTCATTATTGTTGTCTCTCTCACTAGTGTTATTGTAAGCCAAAACTTCTTCATGTTCTTTTGGAAAAACTTCATCAAGCCATTGAATTTCGTACTCCGATGTCTGAGGATAATTACAAAAATAAAGGCGATGTGGCCTAGCGTTAGCAAATTTTCCGATAATATTTCATTGCAATGGGAAATGCCGTGTGTTCAAATCCACTGGAGAGCAAAAACAAAAAATTTTCGTGGGAGCTTTAAATTGAGCCACTGCACGATTCGATGAGAAGATCTTTTGGATCTTCTTCCAAATTTAAAAGTTTATAATCATAATTAATTCAGAATATCCAGATTTTCTGACCAGAGACATGCTACATACATTGTACTTACTCAAGTGGACTATTAGGGTGGAAACAAGGCTAAATCGATGATTTCGTAATCTTTCTCATACTTTTTCTGAAACAACCCGTTACGTGCTTGTTTAATTTACTACTGCAGCATCTATAAAGCTAACAAATAAACTTTTCGAATAAAACACAATCAAATCGTCTGAAAGGTCCCAATGGTTACCTATATTTTTAAAAGCCGTGAAAAAGGATTTTTTTAATAAGCATGATCTTCCAACATTTTTCTTTTCATTTTGCAAAGAATCCTTCTAAATCTCATGCGAAAGAAGGTGATAGAATAAGACCTCTGATTTACTAGTGCTGCTTCTGAAAGTAAAGGCATTAATTATTAGAATAATCTTAAGACTTGTTTTAGCTTCTCGTTTTTTGTCTGTTCTTTTCTCTGGTCAATTGGCGTTTGCATTGGATATTTTTCTTGTGTTTGTACCGAAAGTCCGTTATTTCAAACTATTTCTCTCAAGCCCGGATAAAGTCAAAACGTATGTTTAATAGGAGTCATAACGTGCGTATTGAAATTTTGCGTACGCGAAATGCATTGATACTTAGTGGAGTGTCATTTTAATTAAAAGACACCGAAATACGGTAATTTCCTATTTGTCACCCCCCAAACACCAAATCTTTTTTTATTCTTTCATATTGTCTAACTTTTTCGACATAAACTTTAGAAGTGGGTTTTTCTTAATCAAATAAAAAATGTTTTCAGCTGCTTGATTGTCTGGAAAAGAAAATGTCGACACCTTTTAAAAATATGTGACCTAAAATACTGAAAGATTTCCTAAGAAAAACCAAAATAAACGGAGAGTTTAGTTCTTGGTCCGAATTGCTTTTAAGTGTACCATAAGGCCCTAAATTAGGACCCTTACTTTTCAATATTCATGCAAGTGATTTATTTTTTTTAATAAACGAAGAAGTAAAAAAAATTTAAAAATTGTGATATTTTTAGACGTTTGGTTTGTAATAGTGCCCTTTTTGAGTTTTACTTGAATTTATAGATTACCCCCTGTAATTTAAATTAATATTCGTATTCTTGATTGACGGATTTAGTAATGTTAAAGAGAGTTTTATACTTCTTTTTACAGGTTTGCTGCCATCCACGTCATGAAATTCGAAAAGGTGTCATATCCCCCTGAGTTAAGAATGCATGTTGCTGAGTCACTTTTTTTTTTTAATATCTCGAAAGCCATGCTCATAACAAATTTATAAGATTGTTAGTCATAGCTGATCATAGTTGCACACTACCATGTTTAATGATTTTTATTATTAGAACAAATGCGTAGGTTTGACGAATCGGTTGTAATGTATATGAAAACTGAGCGTCTATGTGTTCAACTAGAATAACTCGTAATCTCATACTCAATCTATCCTCTATCTTGTGCATTAATTATATATTAACAGATAATTACTGCGATTTTGTTGCGTCGTTGAATGCAAACAAAATAAACTTTAAGTTTCCCATTATAATTTGATGATCGATCAAAAAACTTTGCGATTACGTATAAAAAATTTCACAACTTTGTTAATTTGATTCTGGCAACAATTGATATTATTGCCTTTAAAATGTTCAGTAATTATTTGACTTGTTTGTGTTTACAAATAATTTTTAATAACAGTCATACGTGTTATACGACAAATCAAAGTGGGGTTGGAATGGCGTGTAAATATGCTTGAATACAAGTCCGACGAAGACAAAACAGGTTTCCGATAAGCTGTTAAATAT
>JAUZNK010043373.1:0-16868 GCA_035046665.1 Euphysa ruthae | reverse complement strand
ATTGAAAACATATAGAAATAATATTAGTAAACTTTTAATATACAGTAAAAAAAACATAGTATATACAAATCTTTTTTCAATAATAATATAAAAAATATTAAAGATAAATAAAAGGAATAAAAGAAATTAGCAATATAAAAACATCCTAAATCAAAGCTAAATCATACAACCTAAAAGTAAATAATAATATTATAACTGAAAATACAGAATTTGCTAAAACTTTTAATGAATTTTTTTCGACTATCCCTAATAAACTAGCAAGTGAGCAAGCAAAGCAGAGCAGAACAGAGCAAAGCAAAGCCAGCAAGTAAATAAGTAAGCAAATAAGTAAGCAAGCAAATAAGTAAGCAAACAAGTAAGTAAGTTGAGCAAGTATAGAGCCATGGATTGTCTATCTGTTGATATGAAGGTTAATCAAGATATGGATTTAAATTCTGCAGTAGACCCAAATTAAATTACATATCTGAAATCTTTAAAACTTACAAAAATGGAAGAATCCCTCTATGCAACAGCTATCTAAGGCTAGATACACACTTGAATCTGTCATCAAAAGGTCTCTCTATATGTAAAAGGCTTTCTAACGAAATAAAATCAATAACGAACTATAACGTTTTTAAATATAAGATCAAGAAAGCATTTTTTACCTCTCTGGATGCAGTTTGCAGACCTAACAAATATAGACTATAATTCTGTAAAAAAATTTTTTTCTTTTGTTTTTTATGATTTTTTTTTTTTTTTTTTTTACTGTGCTTCAGTTGTAACAATTTCTATGCTTTCGGTGTGTGATGTATAATGGGACCACAATGGAAATACTGTGGTGAAAGACAATCTTCGTGCCTATCCTTGCCACCATTTGTTTTTTATCTTAATTTTTTTTTTTTTTGTTATTTTCTGTGTTCTCTTCTTTTTTAGTTTTCATAGCTTATTTTTTGTGGCAAAATAAATACTTATTTAGCGAGTGAATGAGTAAATAAGTAACTAATTAATCAAGTATATATTCTGCCTTTGACAAAGATACATTTTAAAAAACAAAAATAAAACAAAAATAATAAATTGAAATTTAAGGCAAGGATAGGCACAAAAATTTTCAGTTATGACAATTCTATTGTGATCCCTCGATATGATGATATGATGGAAAAAAAATAGGAAAAATAAAAATAAAAGATTGAATATATATAATTAATTCCAGTAGAAATTTGGTCTACGAACCTTATCAAGTGAACTCATAAATAAATCTTTAATTTTATACTTAAAAGTGTTGTAGTTTTTATGGTTCTTAACATTATTAGGTAGTACGCTTCAAATCGAGGGACTTTTCCATGCGACCATTTTTGCCCATATTTTTTCTACGTACAGTAGCATACAATTTAAAAGTACTACTTGGCTATGGAATAAAGGGGTGTCAGATAGTTTGAATATTTCAGACATGTAATTAAATTTAAGATTGACACAGAATTTAACAGAAAGAGCAACTATGCATTGATTTTTAAGTTTTTTGTCCACAAACCATTCACAAAAATTTGAAAGTTCTTATTCAAGATAAATTCAATGTATTTAACAACCTTGTGTTGAAAAATAAGGCAAGTCAACTGCATAGAGAAGTAATTCACAGTTTATACAATGATTATGGCATGTCATTCATATAAAGCAACAAGAGTGGATCAAGAATAGAACCACGGCTAGCCTTTGTCAAAGCCCACAGAAATTTTGTTGTGAGGATAGGACAGACATTTATCGGTCAAAAATCCTTTCCTAAATCCAGATTGAAATTTTTAAACAATAATTTCTCTGTCTATAAAATCACTAGTTTGCGCTTCAATAAAATCTTCAAAAATCTCTGAAATGCATGGTAAAAGTGAAATTATTGGCCTGTTGTAGTTTTTTGGGTCGCTTTTGCTACCTTTCTTATATGCTTAAGTAAGGTTTATTGATTATTTCATAAGGCAGCAAACGAATACATATCTTTCTCATTAAATAATAGTCTAAAAAATACTTATCGTATTACTTTTTCGTAGGCCTAATAGCCTTTTTCATTCGGTAAAAACAAATTTGAGAACGACAAGAGAATATTGGTGAATTCAATACCTGAATTAATCGATTTTAACTATTGCTGATTTCTTGACAATTTAAAATACGTCATAAATTACTTCCCAGTTAGTCTGTTAGTATTTTATACATAATGTAAAGACAGCAGAGTGATATTGAAGTCTATAAGAAGGGTAACCAGCCATTTATTTTCTTATTGCATTTTACTAAAAAATAAGTCTTTCTTTATATGCATTAAAAATTTTTACAAGGAATGTGGAAACGTCCATAAAAAAGGCGTCCTAGCGCTCAACTCTTGTGCTCTTCTATGTTGAGTTAAAAAACTTTTTTAAAAAAGTAGCTGCGGTTGGTTTTTTTTCTTTCTCAATGTGTATTTGTTACTCTGAACGAAATAAAAAAAAAAAAAAAAAAAAAAATCCTGCGTTTGTTGACAAAATGTTGAAGCATTCGTAAAATGGTTTTAAGGAGTAGAGTCGTAAACTAACCAAGTTGAAGGAACGAAAAAATCAGTCAAACAAGCTGAATCAATCAAACTTGAAATGGTTGGTGACAATTTTCAGTGCTTCTTATGTTCACTTCTAAACTTTAACGCCAGTATCAATTGATAAAATGAAGATTAAAAAAATTAAATTGTCGCTTTGAACCAGAAAATGAAGTTATGCTTTAAGTAAACACATTTTATCCACGAGTTTCTTATCACCACGCATTTATAAATAATGTTTGGATAATTCCTACACAAAATTTTTGGTTAAATAGCTAAATCTCGCAGCATTAATTGTGACCTTTTCTCCTTCTAATCTTTGATATCGTTTTTTTCAGGGAGACGTTTATCAAAATCTCAATCCTCAACTACCACCCGGTGAACTCCCGCCTGGAAAATTAGCAACCTAAATAATTACCACCCGGAAAACTCTCATTCATATTAAAACAGTTAAAAAGTTAGTAACTTAGCTTAGCAGGTAGGTGTACTGCATAAAGAGTAGTCGCTAATTTTTTTTATGCAATGTAAAAAGTTTTTTAAATATTTAGATGACAAGCATGAGTTCTATAAAATACTTTTTTATATGTTACAGGTTTTATAGGTTACAGAAGTATAATCATCTCTTTCAACACTGAAACTAACAAGTTATAAAAAATTACCTAAAATCATATTACGCTGAAAAATATTTTTTTCTTTTCTTTTTCATTTTGCAAAAATTTTCTGTATTCACTCAATTTTTCTATAATTCTTTTTCACATATTTAATACGTCTCGTTTCAATAAAAAGAAAATATACTTAGTTTAAACATAGAGCAGACACAGTGAAGGATTTTAGCATATTAGAAAATGAGGTAAAGAATAACATTTTGATATACACTACCCTCGAATAAAAGACATCTAAAAATAAAAAAGTGCAAAAATGTAAAATTTAAAAGTCTAGTGATTTAACTGTATTCCATGAAATTTTTAAGTGATATTTATCCTTCGGGTGGGAATATTCTAGGACTAGCTTTATTACCGCCAAGATTTGCCTATTTCGTTCATTTAAAGAGAAATCTTAAAAAAAAGAAAACTGAATGACCAATAAAAATGCTTGAATAAAAAATGTATAAAATTCACGTAACGAATCTTGCACATGGCACATTGGGTATTAGTATAAAGATGGGAATTTTCCTAGTATCAAAATAAACATACATGTACCTGTTAAAAAAAAAAAACTTTATCAATATCCATAAATTTTTCAACAATAAAATCTCCGTATCTATTTATTGCATAAAAAGTACGCATATTTGCTACTCAACACACAGTTACCATATTTAAAAAGTTTTAAAATTTTAATTAAACACGCATTGCACATCGGAGCTTATTTATTTTTATTTAGGCTCCTTCATTATCAGAGTTCGATCCCGGGACAGGAAGATAAATGATTAAGTTTATATTAACTCGTTAATTAAAATTTTGTGCGAAATCCTTTATTATCATATATAATTTTCTGTTGGTTGGGTCAAGTGCGTTTTCCACTTGTTGAAAAAGTTCATAGGAAATGAAACTTTCTATTGCGAAATTTCTCTTTTTTTAATTTCCATTGAAATGAACTTTATTTTATGGAATTAATTCATTCGATAACATATTATTAACCAATATGGCTGTTTACAATCGGCGCACGTTACTTTTTATGTGGTTATTTTTAAGAAGAAGATTACAAAGAAGAGCCTAGAACCAAAAAGCAGAGAGTTCATAAATTATATATAGAACGAAAAAGCACCTTCTACACAAGAACAATGCGGAATTATTTCAAATAAATTTAAGTGCAATTGGAATTTTCCTATTTATTTAGATGCTATTTTAATTCTTGCGCCTGCAATTCTGGCTACATGTTTTTTAATTATAAGAAAACTTTTTCCATTAACTTACTTGCTGTTTACAGTGCCAACTATCAATTTACGCAAGTTAACATAGGAGAAGGTGGTCATAAAATTGATGGGGAGTTTTTAAGAAAGGTGAACTTGTGATATAATTATTAACCGGAAGAATGATATACCAGAACTAGCATTGATAGAAAGAGAAAATTCAGGAAAAATTATCCCGAGTAAAGAGAATTATTGAAAACAGTTTTAGAATAGGCGCAGCTTGTTGCAGACTGTTAAGATGACCAATTATACTAAAAGTAGAAAAAGCAAAGCGATGCAGGAAAATTTAGAATTTGGATGTTATTGCTTGGAGGTTACGCAGATTCTGAAAATGACCCTTGAAACTGGAGAAGTGATGAAACTGGTGTAAACTTTTTGCTTATACCTAGAATTGGGTCAGACAATTTCAGCAGACAAGCAAAGGAAATAAGAAATGACTATCGTGACTTCTTTAATTCGAATGAAGTTTCAGTGGAATGGCATTGGGACTTCATGATAATGTAATATAAGTGAAAAAAAATAAAAGAATAAATATAAAATATGATAATAATATTATAATGTATAATAATGTTATATATAAATATATAATCATTTATAAAACCCTTTAGATTTTCATTTAAAAGTAGATTTTGTAAATAGAATCATATAACTTCATTCATTTTCGATATCCGTTAAAACTTTAACGCTCCGATCTGCGTCCTTTTTTTTCCTGGGAGAAATTTCCTTAAACAATTTAATCAGACTTTTGCAAAATAAAACATCTGAAGCTTCTTCTTTTGTACTTTCATTCTTCATGGAGATATTACTCATGATCCATGTATCTATCGCCATATCATTTGAGTTAATGTTTTTATTTCTTTTTGAAATATTTATTTGCATATTAACAGTATTTCTTTGAGAAATATCTGATATTTTCAAGAATATCTGATGGTGGTTAAGTCATTATATTTCTCTGCGTATTATCAGTTATATTTTGTGGTGACGATACTGAAGGTGTACTAATATTACTATGTTTTTCATTTAATATTATTCCTTCATCAACAATGCTTAACTGCTCATAAAATTCACACCTTTTTGTTATCCGCATCACCAATTTTTGGCAATCTCCTTGTTTTTGGCTTTTCCATGCAGGTTGATTAAACACTTCCACTTATTTGACAATTCTTAGACTAAAAGTATTAAATTTAATACTAAAAATTTCTCATTTAACCAAGCAAAGGGTCTAATAGGTTAGGTTCCTTAAGTTTTGTAGGATTTATGTACCAAAAGTTTCTTAAGTGGTTTCTTAAGAGCGAAGGGGAAGTTTATCAAATCTTGATTATTGAGTTAGATTAACATGATTATTGTAAGTGTCACACCATTTTTTAGTGGAAATGGGCATAACAAGATAAACTACAATTTACAGAATTTTTGAGGCTCACCAACATCAATCTGGTTTGAATTAATTAAAAATCTGTTTTAATCGTTAATTAGGGGTATAATGCGTTTAATAAAATAAGTGGACAACCCCTCATTGGAAAGCGCTATTTTTCAATACGCTGCAAACTATTTCAAGAAGTTTAGGGTTTTAGGGCACTATTATACTGCTACCTCACATACATTGACATTGGTTTATTGTACAAAACGACTGGCATAGCCCTCATATTGGTAATATTGTATTGAGTATTAATCTTAGATTTCAGGATCAACAGTGGAAACACTGCGGACGAGAACAAAATATGAAAAAACCTATTTCTGGACGTGGTGGGAAGTGACATTTGATAGAAACGAGATTCTGCAGGAGCACTAGTTTCTCTTGTCTCTAGAGGAGATATTGGCTGATCATACATTTCCTGATAGGGGACAATATTATTTGATGGAGAAGTAACTGGCTGATTATATATAAACTGGAGGAGATCTTGGCTGATAAATTGCTGGAGTCTTTGAGTGTGCAATGAAATTTTTTTATTTTCCAAAGAAATAAATATTTTTCAGCAGGACACCTGTAGAAAAGATAATGAATTTCCAATAAATTTTTTCAACAAGTGGAAAATACACTTTAAACCAAATTCTATTAAACTTATCATCTACGGTAAAAAAAAAATCTTTTTCACAAACCCACAACCTACTGCAATGAAGCTAGATATAAACAGAAGCTAAGTTACAAACTTGAAAACACCATCACTGCCGTACAAATCAGAAGAAAAATCGAAAAACAAATATTTTCTGGTTCAACTCACCCTATAGCAAAAACTTTACTACGAAAGGTTTGCAAAATATTTTTAAACCTAAACGATAAGCATGACAAATTTTGTAAATTTTTTAACAGGAATAAAGTTGAAGTGAATTATAGTCTACTCAATATCAAATCATTTAATAATAGCCAAAACCGAAAAATAACCGCACAAAAAACCTTACAAACAACCAGAATGTAACTGCATTGAGAGGAAAAACGGCCCACTAAACTTATAAAAAAAAAAAAAAATTGTAACAAGCAAAGTTGTTTATCAGGCCACAGCAACATTTATTCAATAAAACTTTTTGGGTGCGCTGAGTCGACAAGTGATGGAAGTAAATCCTTAAGATGAACCAATCAGTGAGTAGTTGGTCCGCGAAGAGCTTCAACGGTAAGAAGAAAGATCTTCCATTCAGGTCCGCGATAGATTTTTATTTTACTCACGCTTCTCTCAGCATGAATTTATACTGCTGCTATCACTGATACTAGTTTAATCGGTATTTTCTGCAAATAATTGGGTGCCAGTGTCTTTGAAAGTGATACGTTTGATGATTCCCGAGATCTAAGAATATCTTTAATATCAAAACTCCAGGCTCTACAGAGGTTAATTTGCTGTTTCTTAATCAGAAACTCTTTCAGTCCATAATTTCGAAACATTTTATTTTCACCATGCAGAGAAATATCATATAACTTTATGTATTATGATGTTTTGTAATAAACATTATTTCCAATGAACACTGTCAAGTATTTTTCCAACACTCTAGCAAGCATGTTTCCAATAAATTTTGGCAATTACGTTTTTTTTCTTCTGTATGAAATTGGCTTTCCAGTGGTACCCAACAGGAAAGATTCAAGAAAGTAGAGAAAATCTTTTTTTTTTTCGGCCGTACATAATCCACAATTTTGAATATTGCTTGGCATGGGGAGTAAAATGGCGCCACTTCCTACAAAAACCACTTTTTTACGATTATTTCTTGTTGATTATAAAATTATTTTTATTATTTTTTTTTTGGTTTGAAATATGGTGTCTCAATAATACATTCGTACAGTCTGTTTCTTGGTACAAAAATTTGTGCCTTTTCATACATAAATAATGAAAGATTTATTGATCGAGTTCATACCGCTATATTTACCATAACCATTTTGAGCTGGAGTGCACTTTAGTGTATGAATGCACTTTGATTACGCACACAAGTCAAAGCTTGCAAACTTGAATAGACACTGCGTTCTTGTTGTCGCAAAAATATTAAACTACACAAATCGTTAAACACAATGATAAAGTAGCTCGCAAATATTTTTGGATTAAACCGCTATAAAGTTCTTTTTAAAAAGGTTTCTTTGATAGCTGGTATTATGAATTAGGTTTGATATCTACAGGCAATTTATTCCATGTCAAAATGCATTGACATATTATAGAGTTAGTTCCATATGCCATAGTTCTCATAAATGGTACAGTAGGATTATTGTTCATATTAGACCTTAGGGCATATCGGCAATTATTCTGTTGAAAGAAGTAATCATCAAAAACTGACCGAAATCTGAAATTTCGTTGCTTCCAAGCAAAAACACATTTTAGATCGCTTTATTTTCATGATGATGAGGCATGATATTTAATCAAAAGTGTTTTGCAATTAATAAAATGCCGAATTTTAGCAAGCATACCATATGACATCCTTAATAGCACGAATACCATACGACATGCTTAATTTAAGAGCTAGATCTTGCATAAGCGGGAAAAAAAATAAACTTTCATCAATTTTGATACCAAGATAATTAATTATTTTAACTGGAATTATTTTCTGTCTACTTATCCTGAAGTTAAGGTTTTTGGATATAATAGTTCTAAAAAGTAATAATTCAGTTTTCTTGATAATTAAGGAAATTTTGCCAGATTAAATAAGTCATGGTTAATATGTTTATACAGTTTTTTTAACGAGTTGCGAATTAAAACAAGGTTAGTGTCATCAGCAAATTGTAGGCAGTAGAATGTTTCATGCATTCTTGAAGATTATTGATGCATGAAACTTTCTACTACCTACCATTTTGCAACTCGTCAAAAAAACTGAATAAACTTAGAGAAATAATTATACTACCAAACAGCGATTTATAAGTTAAATTTTTTTCATAAACATTCAACTATGTTTCCCTGATATTGTATAAAATATTTTTGCCCTCACAATACAATTATTAACGATTTTGTTTTTATAGTTTTGGTATTTACGTTTTTATTTTTCTATATTGTAATTCAAAAGCATTACAATATAGATGTTACGCAAAATACAATCACATCTACAGCAAATTTTTGAACATTATTTTTACACATTACAATTATTTCGTGTCTTCGATCCCAATTGATACTTTTATATATTTATATATATACTTATATATTTATATACATACATATATATATATATATATAATTTTTGCAAATCTCATTGGCTGAATATTTTCTTATTTCCCTAGCATAAATTTAAGAAATCTGTTCACATGATGCCAAATTAAAATCCGAACTTAGGTTGCGTGTTAGTTGAATACATATATTGCCAAACTAATGACAAAAATATAAGCAGCCCTGGGACCGAGGATATAAATCTAAAACTAAGTTTTGTGAAAACTCCTTTCTAAAGCTCAGTAAAAGTAAAAAATTTTAACCCTTCAAGCTTGAGAGTATCTGTACATCTTAACCAATAACTGTTTTTTGGCTAAAAATCCTGACTTATCCAGAATTATTTTTGAAAGTTAGCCCAAAATAGACCCAAAATATGCTGCCAATTTGATAATTTGGAAAACTTTAAAAAACAACCAACGTGTGAAAAAAAAATCAGGAAGTTTTTAGTGTTAAAAGAAATAAACGGAGCTTTTTACATGGCATTGTTAGTCAGCCAACTAAGAGCTGATAAAAAGGGCATACTATCTACATAAAATGTATTGAAACTTCTCAGGAAAAAAATTTCACAAAAAAATTGGTGAATAGAAAAACGGCTATATATGGTTCCAAATTTGTAAAACACAAGCTGCTTGAAATTAAAAAAAAAAATCGATACTTACTTTAAACTTTCCCTTATTTCTTTATTATCGATTTTATCTGTGATATGCCGATGATGTTTCAGTCTCTCAGTTTCTTTTTGCTTTGATGTAAAACTTTCTGGAACATCATCTGATGTATTTTTGCCAATGCCATACCCTATTCCGATACCAATAGCCAGAGATACCACCAAAGCTACGGCCACTGCAATCAAATAAACTTTATTCATTGGGTGCGAGTTTCTTCCAAGTAAACTATAACCCTGAAAAAACTACTTTAAATAAAGTAATGGTAGCTTTTATGTACTTAAAAGATGATAGTCGAATCCAAGATAAAATTTCCCTGTATTGACTAACTGATGACCATCGTCAATTACGAAAACATAAGTCACAAAACTTTTTCTTGTTTTTGTGAATAAAAAGCATATCTTTGTGACTTGGTTGGTTAGTTAATGCTATGAATCTTAACTGGCTGTTTTCGAAGCTTTGATTTTTTTTTTTTTAGCTATGTATGTATGTATGTATGTATGTATGAAAATGTCCGATAGGACTAGCGGTTTGTCCGTTTCAAATCGTTTTTTTTTTCGGACATCGTGTCCGGGAGAAATCAAAACGAGAAAACTAATTTTAAAAAAATAATTAAAAGATAAATATCTAATTACTTCTTTAGTATAACTTGTTTTTTTAAAGCTATTTTCACATCATAGTTAATAGCGTGTTAAGAAATATAGCATAATTCCAGTGGAAATCATACGGCATGCTATAAAAGTACTTTACTAAATTAACCATGCGCACGTATTTTTAAATGCCCTAGAAGAGGATTAGGGTAAAGAACAAGAACTTGACTAGTTAATTTTTACGCAACAATGTCGTTTATAAAATTCTAGTAGCTAAGTATTTTTTCAAAAGATGAAAAATTATTAATTTAATAATTTATTAATATATAATATATTAATATATAATATATTAATTAATTTTAATGAGTGTATTCTATCATAATTATGTTTGGCGTATTAAAGGAAATAAGAATTTGCTACCAAACAGGACCGACAGTAAGGTTATTAGGTGGAAGTGAGGGAGGGTGTCACAACAATTAAAAGGAAAATTATCTAGAATCTCTAAAATAATGTCAAAGTAACTCAAATTAATGTTGTAGTGGCTATCAAGTAAACTTAAAACCGCAAAATGTTTTACTCAGTTTTCGTCTTAAGTTCACTATTACATAATATTTTGTCACAGAAAAGAGGGAAGGCTAAATATATAGGCATCCTTGATGTGAGAATTATTAACCAATGTCAGATTTTATAAATTGCTAAAGGTGACTCTTGCTTTCATGGTGTTTAGTTATGAAATCGTTTCTAATTATAATAAGATCTATTTCATCTGTCATTTTCTTATATGTGTGTTGCATTTGTTTTTGTATATCAATAATTCCTGTTTTTACATCTGTATCAAGACCGCAAGCCAGTGAACAGGAAGCTCCATTCAACTTTCATAGTTTGTTATAACTTTCAAGTACTGCCCATCTTGTCACACAGAGTCTATCAAGACCCAATACATCCTACATGACTTTTGAGTGGGACATTGTATTTTTTACGGTAATGTTTAACGAATACCCCTGACAATGTATTATTAATGCTTTTGGTTGCTGCACTAATATTTGAGTAGCTACTTTGAACTTTTAGCCTAACATATTTCTTGCTCCTACGTATACTTGAACATATAAGTTGCGTAGAGAAAGCTGTATTCGTATCAACCCATCTTTTAAAGTAGCTACAATTCCATCATTTTTATATTAGTAATTTCTTAATGTTCAATGAATCTTCATGGACAGTGAAATTTTCAGCAACCCATCTTATATACAGATTGATTATAGTTTGTATATTCATAATGTATATTCATCGCCATAATTCAATAATAAACACTTGTTTTAATCTTATCAAATTTTTTTTTTAACAATTTTTCTCGCCATCAATTCTAAAAACCCGTTCTGAAAGTCAATATGTAAGTACTTTCTTTGCCAAGAGCTTTAAATTTGTCTCAAATTAATGTCCCCATTGTCACTACGTAACGCTAAACCTTGACGAGATATTGGATAAACTCCATTGTTTTCATGCATATTTTCTCTCAGTTAAACCTTCTGTAACTCAAAAGTTGTCATTTTCATTACATCAACATATTTAGGGATCAAAATTTCATACGTTAAAGCTTTTTTGTGAAACTTCGAAAATTGATATTGATAAAACGTGCAGGTGCTTTTTTCCAGCTATTGAAAACCCTGCTGGTGTATGCATCGTCTTTATTATGTTCAGCAATTAGCTTTTGATGATGTTTTTTACAGAATATACAAAATACGGAATCTTTTGTTTGATCATAGTGAGGCCAGGAGAGTAAGTTAAGATATAACTTTATATTTTACCCGATTCAACGAACTTTATTACTCATACAAACTTCTGCAAGTGAATAGCAAAAAAGCTGTATGTTCGAGATTTATCTTTGGAAATAAAGCCTATATTAAAACATTTACCGGATTTATTTTTGCGATTAAGGTAAACAAAGGGTGAATATTATACATATATATAAGGTCTTGTATGAGAAATGTATCGGTCTAAACTGAATAAAAGATGAGAACTCACATTTGAATTTTTAAATACCGTTTTCTCGTGTGTGACAACAACTGCTTAAAATTGTTGTTATTTCTTTTACACATCAAAATATTTTTGTCTACTGAACTGCTAAATAACTTTTTTTCCTTTACTTATTTTCTCATTCAACCTTATATCTGAAAAGCTTACGGATTTACACTATTAAAAACTATTCAAAACTAAACATAATGCAAAATAAAAAAATTGTCAACACAAAGTTCTCCATTGACATCACAAAATCAAAAATTTGTTAAAACAAGTGGCACTTCTCGTTTAATTTTCACTCTAAGTTTACCAAAATAATTTTTTCCCTCGTCTTTTTACAAGGCCTACAGTACTAGGATGAAATTTATCTAAAAGCAAAACAAAAAAAAAAAGAAGGGGGTGATTAGTTTTAAAATGATCGCATTTAAGCCTATTAAAGAATTATTTTTCTTCCTTTACATGTACATTATGCTTCATAACTTGTTCATAACATGTTCCTCACTACTTCTCTCCACCACTTCCTATCTTAGCGTAAATTTTCCAAACCTCCAGTCATGGTCTTTTTATTATCACAGTTTATGTCAACTCAGTTTATGTCGACCTAGCCGCCTTTTTTTTGAAATATAGATAAAGGTAGAGAATAGTCAAATAGTTTAACTTTATCATCGAGTATATTTAATACGTATCTAAGGTTACGACAAAAGACGTTTTAACCAAAAATATAAAAAATCTGCAGATTAAGAACGAAATTTATATTCGATGTATTAATGCGAAATATATTAATAACGAAATGAAACAACGATATAATCCATTGAAATAATTTTTGAAATATAAACACAACTACTGATTTACGAAGAAAACACCGAGTATGCAGCGACATTATGTTATAATCACACCAGATCAATATATTTCTCAAAGTTTTGCACAGTCAAATAAAATACCGTTGTTATATTTTTCTTTTTTTTTTTAATAACTTGGTTTCAGGCAACAAATCGTCGCCATTCTCAATATTGAAGTTTTTATCGAAGCCTCTCCTCCATCGCCGTCACAAATCACCGATACGGTTGAGGTAGCTCTTCCTTCGTCACAAAAAACCACAGGGTCGACTAAGACAGCTCCTAAACCAAAACTAAAACCAAAACATGACAAATTAAACAAAAAAGAATCAACATTGAAAATGATAGACTAGTTTCACTATATTGAAAACGAGACTTAGGACAAGCATCTGAAAGGAATCGTAAAGAAATATCAACTAGGCAAGCGGCATTGCAGCAGCCGAAAGAGGAGTTGCAAGAAACTGTTAAAAATGCAGGTCAACAGAAAAGCTACGTAATGAAAGAAAATGTATACTAAAGATTATGGAAAAAAACAACGCGTAAAAAGCTGATGAAAAAAGCTACCTTTGATTTGGGTTGATCGGAAAAGTGCGATAAGTCAGAATTGATCACAGCAGTTAGTCGTATAGCGATCTCAGGTTCCGCATCCCACGACTGATGTCACAAAGAAGTGATACGAACAGTTAGGATACTAGATCACCTAACAAAAGCATTGCGAAGGGTTCAAGTTGAAGCGCTTCTCAGTCTACCTTCATTTATTGCTCCAAATCCATAGAACAATTGAAGGAAAAAGACATGTGAGCACTGCCCCATTAAGATTTACTAAGCTCAAAATACAAAGCATGCTTCGCATCCATCGACAAGGTTTGTTCAGGCGTCAATCAGATCCCTAGAAGAGCTAGCTGCAATTTTGGACCCTGCTGAAATTTTATTTCATTCATTGGATGATAAAATAAAAGTCCTTATTGGACTTAAAGCTGCAAAAGAGAAGGTTTAAAATATTTGTTTTTTCCGTTACTTACTTTTTGAATGAACCCTTATCGAGAAAATCAAATATCCTAACTCTTCGAGTTTCTCTGTTCCAGATTAAAATGGTAAGAATCCTAATTCTATATGTTAAGATTTAACATATATATGTTAAATGAATTTATTTCATGCTCTGCTTTGTATTGTTGAAAGAAAAAATATATCTATTGTTATTCTTACTTAATGGGAGATTATTTAATTTCTAAAATCTTCATCTACTTAAAATAAAAGTTAAAAAAATACTAGTTATGTATTTATCATATCAAAAAAAAAAAAAAAAAAAAGTTGTTGGGTTGGAGCGTTAATCTCTTTAAAATTCGAAATTGTTATATTTTTCATGATTCCATTTGAATAAAAAATCCTCTCAGATTGGATTTATTTCACATTAAGGATATAATCCCTCTTAGTAATTTAAGCGATAAACATTCTATTATACTCTATTTCTTGGACAGAAATCATTTGAATTGAAATTTTCTTGTGATCTCTTAAATTTCTAAACTAGCAGCCTTGAATAAATCCGTAGTTGGATTTATGAATGTGGATTATGGCTTTTGATCTGTTAGAATAACAAATATATTTTCGGTAAGATTTATTGTGAATTTTTCACACTCAATACTGCTAAACATTCTTTCTCCATCTTTTCAATCGTTTTACATTGTTTTCATAATTCGCAACTTTGTACTATGTCAAAAATAACCGTCTTCTAAAATCCATAAATTAAATAATAATCAAATTTTATTTAATCCTTGCTTTCGTAACTTCGTCAATTTCTTGCTTTCGTAACTTCGTTACTTTCCTTACTTTCGCAACTTCTATTTTAATATACTGACACAAAATCTAATTAAATTTATCAGAAAAAAGGCTAACACTGTAACTTTAAATTTTCGTTTGCCAGATACGTAACAAATAAATATAAAAACAATACCTTCAAGGTTAACTCTCAGCAAAGGATAGCATTCACCTTAATAATCGTCTTATTTAAATACTACAATAATAATTGAGCGAAATGGATTTATAACAGCTGTGCAGACAGCAATTGGAACAATTTGTTTATCAATATATCTATGAAAATATAAAAAAGTATAAACTCATAAATAACTAGTTTAAATTTTAACTTTCAAATTTACAACATTCTGGTTCTAAGGAAAAATCGCCAGGAAAAATGCACAAAAAATCTTTTAAAAATATTGAAAATGCATACTCTACAATTGATCACGTGATCAACATAATATTAAATAAATAACATCTGTTAATAATAAAGGTAATTCACTCGTACCCAGACCAGGAAATCTTCTATTGGATAAGATTTTGGATGGGGTTAAAGGTGGACCATTTTTTTTTCCTTTGCTTTGTTCTATGTTTAAATAACAAAAATTGCTAAATATCAAAATTACTACTACGATTATTAAATTTCTTATTTCTATTAATAAAGAAATTAGGTAACATCCATGCTAATATGTAAATATGATTCATCAAAAAGCATTGGCTGATTGAATAAATGTTAATAGGCATCAAATTTTCGATATGACAACCTAATTTAAAAAAAAACTCGTTCAAGCCAT
The DNA here is from genome assembly GCA_035046665.1 of Euphysa ruthae. Lineage (NCBI taxonomy): Eukaryota > Metazoa > Cnidaria > Hydrozoa > Anthoathecata > Corymorphidae > Euphysa > Euphysa ruthae. The sequence goes on along the minus strand of JAUZNK010043373.1, from coordinate 1,139 downwards.
TTATAATTGGTGATTTCAAGCTTTCCTTCGAGATTGTTTTTCTTTTCAATTTTTTTTACTTCCGTAGAATTTTGATTTATAGAAAAGACTCATGCGATATTTTAAATTTAGCGGTGAATAGGTAATTTGACTCTCGCCGTATCAATATCTAAAAAAAAAAAGAATTTTTATTTCTCTTTATCAACGTTGTCATTTAATTAGTAATATCTTGCTACAGCCAAGTTATTCCTGGTGGCAATGCCAATTGACATCATCGTTTTAATTGCAAAAATGCCGATTAGTATTAATAGATTATTAAATAAAAAGTAATTGATGACCTAATAAATAATACTATATCCATAATCAAAAAACAATATATCCAAACAAGAAAAATATCACCACTGTATAATCTAAAAATTTATTTATTCGTTTCAATATTAATATTTATTTGTATAATAATTTAATAATAATATATAATAATTTATCTGCACAGAATGCTTAAAAGAATGGACACTACTCATCTGAATGGTGAGAGTGGTGTGAAAAGAGACCTTTGCTTTCTCACTGTTGTAATGTGTTCTCAATTGATATTCTAAGACGATGTTTTGTTTTTGAAAATAAATCATTTTTTTAGTGTTATGAGCTTTTCATATGGGCAAGAACAAAACGAACAAAACTCAAGATTTTTCAAAACTGTGTTGAGGCGCCTTAGAATCTTTCCTTTTTTTATTTTATTTTTTTTTTTCATTTAATTTGTGTTAAATTAAACCCCCTTCCCATGAGTTTAATAGCAACTTTGCAATGAGCAAAATAGTCATTTCTTTACTGACAAGTTTTTATTCTTTAGCGCATAATGCAAAGTTTATGCCAAACCGATGCAACATTTTTAATGACAAAAGAAACTACTCAGCACCGATAAAGTTTTTAAATTCTCTCTTGGTCTGGAAGAAAGAGAAAGATCAATGCTTTGATATGTAAGTAAGTAAGTAAGTATCTTTTCTGCCAAACAAATATACAGTAAGCAATTAAACACGGAAAAAATAAAAACTTTGATAAAAACGAAAGTTGGCAAGGATAAGCACAAAAATTCTCTGCCAAAACTTCGATATTTCCATTGTGGTCCTTTAATACGTCACACACAAACACAAAAGGGATCCCCC
>JAUZNK010043362.1:0-16868 GCA_035046665.1 Euphysa ruthae | reverse complement strand
TATATATTAGACTAATGGATAAAAGTGCAATATGTAATATTTTAATTTAAATCTTAAATTTACGGAACAGCAAAATACATTTATTTACATATTTACCTCAGGGGCAACAAAATTTGCAGTGTAACAGGGAGTCATGAGCAAACCATTTTCAGCTCGCATTTGTTTCGCAAAGCCGAAGTCAACTATTCTTATACTGTCTGCAGTGCGAGAGTCTGTTGCAAACAAAATATTGCTAGGTTGTAAGTCTCGATGAACAACCTATAAAAAGTGAAAAGTATAAATACATATATATATATCAAAAAAAAAAAAAAAAATCCTTATTTCATATATAATCTAATTGTGAATTATAACATTTTAAAACAAATTTACCCCTTGTTGGTGGAGATAATCAACAGTTTTAGTGAGTACATCCATTATATAAGCTGTTTCTTTTTCTGATAGATATTTTTGTTTGTATATCTTATCAAGCAATTCTCCTCCATAACAATGCTCCATAACCATATATGTAGAACGATCATCATTGTAAACATCTCGTAGCGTGCAGATGTTAGGGTGTTGTCCATAACGAAGTAAAATCTAAAAACAATCACTAATATCCAAAACACATGTAAATTTGGTTAACATATATACATACACACGCAAAATTTTTAAAATTTTTATTAAAGCTGACAGATTTTCAAACTAAACTATTCCGTTTCTCACAGTAATCAAATAACAAAATGATCTACACTTACTTGAACTTCCTCTGTTGGATCCCTTTTAGATTTGTCAACAATTTTCACAGCAAATTCATTTTTACTGGTTTTATGTACACAGCGTTTGCATATTGAGAAAGCCCCAACACCAATCTCCTTAAAAAGGAAGAAAGCAGGCTGTTATTAGATGTAGAGGGCTGATAGTTAATCTTGCATGATAAAAAAATTGATTTCAAAAATTGCTATTGATTTTTAAAAAGTTCAATCAAGAATCTGATAACAATTTTGGTTGTATCTATGAAATTAAATTTGAGCACACAGAACTTGTTTGCCTATTTATTAACAAACACCAAGTACTTTATTTCCATCAGACTGAGGACCAAAAAGTAAAATATTTACTCATACACTCCACAATGTCTTGGGTTCAAATCCAGATATTGTCTACTAAGCGTATGAGTAGCATCTTGGTGCAGTCATAACTCAAAACTTATTAGTTTGGAGTTATGACTCTTCTTTAGCTTCTAGCCTAGTAGTAGCATCGTTCCTAATAATGGCTTCTAGCTTTGCGGAAAAAAAAATTTTAAAAAGAGGTGATTCATATTTCTGCCATACTTTTCAAATTAAAAAATAGTTATTTAAATTAATATTAATATTATATATTTTAACAAAAAGGTTGTTAGAAAAAAATATTGCAAAAATAGTGGATTAAAAAAATATATATTTTCTACATGAATCTTGAGTAAATTTTTTTCTGTGTTATTTATTGAAAAGTATTTATTTTCTATTTGTTTTGTTGACATAATCAAACTTTCTTCCTTTCGTTGAAAAAGGGCAACATAATGTTGATTAATATTTGAGAATGTCTGAAAAAGCCTATTTATAGTTCCAAGCTTGAGCACTATTTAAAAACCCAAAATGGAAGTTCTATTACTTATGTTTCTTGTAAAAGAAATATGACCAAATATAATACTTCTTTTATTTCATATTGATCAGTAACAGTGGAGTCCATTCTACCAGTAGGAACCTGATCATTAGAGTACGTCTTTTCTTGCCCTCCTTCTGTAAATTCCATACCTTCTTCCAATCCTTGAAAACCACCCTAGGTAAAAAAAATCATATCGTAGGTAAGAAAAATCATATCGTAGGTAAGAAAAATCATATCGTAGGTAAATCATATTGTAAGAAAATTATATCATGGCTAAGAAAAATAACCCGAGTATATTAAAAACAAAGACATGCTTAGATATGTGCCAGACACAAACCAGACACAATTCTCATCTAAAACGTTATAATCACCACTTAGGTTTTCATTAGTTTTGCTATTAATTTTTAGAAGTGTTCAATCTAGTCTAGTTCAGTCTAGGGCAAGCCTTTAAAAAAACACCAGTTTACAAACAGCAACTCAACGAGGTAAAAAAAGTCTTTTTTCTGCAATATGCTTTACACAGGAATAGAATTAGTAGACTTGGTATTTGGAATTAAAATGTAATAGGCTGTGGAGTAAAAATATAATTTTAACATAAAGTTTTTATTTAACCCTTTCTCTGCCTGTCACCCATTGGACTGAAGATAAAAACTACTCTTATATACCTGTTACCCGAAGGAAGGTGATGACTTTAAACCCATTTTTGCAGCACAGTATTACAAGTTCCGATTTGCCATACGGACAAAAAAATGAAAGAAAACAGAAATTTTAAGCAGGTGTTAAAAACCACAAGTTGATATCTAATCTGCTGAAATCACAATTTCAAAATTAATAAAATATGATGAAATAGAGGATAGGGAGTTTTAGGCAGTAATGAGGGTTATAGTGACTGTGAAATGGGATTAATTTAGTCTTCTGACAACTCAGAGAATGATTTAAGACATTGAGTATGAGGCAGTCACTCTCTTCGAGAAAACATGATTTGATATAGAAAAAAAAGTAAATGAAGATTCATTTGCCCGCTTCCAAATATTAAACTTCCATGAAATAAAAGGGGTAAAAGTAGGATTAGATGAACAAGATGCAAGTGTTTTGGATTATAAACCTTTACTTAGATATTTGGATTTTTTATGTGGAAGGTACAAGATATTGCAGCAAAAAAAAAAAAAAAAAAAAAAAAAAAAAAAAAAAAAAAAAAAAAAAAAAAAACAGTTTTTAAAAATTTTTCTCGTTTATATTATCGTACCATATTATATTGTTGAAATCCATTAAAATCTTTTTTTCAGATTTTGCTTATATACTGTGCAGCATCTTATGTAAAAACTAAGTATATTTAGTTGTTTGTTTTTTTTATCATGATGTTTACTTCAAAAATTAATTATCTGGAAATTTAAATCTTGATGATGTGACCACATTTCAAGATAACAAAAAAAAAAAAACAAAAAAAAATTGTAATTAAAATATTTTCTGAAAAAAGCGGAAAATTTCAGCTCATTTTAATAAAAATCTTTCATTTTACACCAATTTTAATAAAGTAGGCCAAGATTATGAGTCTTTGCCCCAGTATTTTAGCTTTAAAATCATGAATTTTCTTGTTAATCTTACCATAGACTTAAAATAATTACTGTAAATCTAACATTAAATCAGATGAACCATCAATTAAGTCATATTCATAAATTACCTCAAGCCCTGCAGTGATAGCTCCGGGTGCTACGTAACTAAAACCTCGAAATAATTGATTAGCACCAGCACTAGGAGGTACAGCCGGAGAATCTAGACAAAATTAATTTTGTTGTAGTAAAGTGTCACAAAAGGTTTTTATAATTTTGATTGTTAGAATATTTTTTTATTTATCAAATATAAACTCCTGAAAATTATCACTCACAATGTTAATTTTTTACCAAATTTGATTGGCTGGGTCCATTACCAAAAATTGAATGATTTTTTGCATATATCTTATTAAAAATTTAACTTATAGTGCCCTGTCCTTTAGTTTAACTCTATGACCCAATGCTATTTAGGTTAACATCCTTTAATAAAAAGAAAAAGAAAAATAATAAGTTTAAACTAATAGCCAAATGAAATTGTTTTTTAAGGGGTTAAACACATAAAATATAGCCAAGTAAAAGAAATATATACGAGATTTTGATATAGTTGGTAGAAGTTTTACAAAGTTTAAGAAATTAATAGGGACTATTAACTTAATTTGGAAATTCTTGAAAATAAAGAAATAAAATTATTGGAAAGAAAAAAGAAATGGAAAAAAGGTTCCATAACTCAAAATTTCAGTTTAATTGAAGGATAACTTCTTAAAGATGTCATAAAATGCTGATTTTGTTAATGTTGAGACATACTTGGCCCTGCCCAAATAAACTAAATATAATATTTCCTAACACTTTAGGAAAATTGGAGTGGAACGTTTTGAAAAGTTAAAATAATATGATTTTTGTTGTTAAAAAACCCACAACAGTATCTTTTTAACATTTATAAATGTCTGTTTATATGCAAAATTTTTAGAAATTATTAATAAGGAAGTTTCAAAAAATTTATTATTGACAGGAAACACCCTACCCAGCTTCTCTACAATTCAAAAAAAAAAAAAAAAAAAAAAAAAGAAGAAAAATAAACAAACATGAGTGTTTCATCACAATTCAATGTTTCAATCACAAGATCATCACTTAAATAAATAATTAAAAACTATAGAAATTCGTAAAGAATAAAACGGTGATATCCTGAACAAGTAAATCATGAATGTTACCTCTAGCTACTCTTGATGTGTATTCTTTATCAAAATAAAAAGTATCATCCATGCGAGACACTGCTGGTTTAAATGGCGGCTCAATTTCCTTTCTATATAGTTTCTGTAAAAAAAAAAGAATAAAAGAAGGTGTAATACGAACCAAAAGGACAACGATGTCAATATAATTTTATGTTTTAAAGTTTTTAACTATGCCTAATGCATTTTATTTTATTCTATATTAAAGAAAATGATTAGACAGGTGCTTATATGCGTCAAATGAAATTTTTAAGGCTTATTGATTTGCACAAATTTAATTTAATTGCACATAATTTTAAAGAATCATACTCAACTTGAAATTGTGCTAAAAAAAAACTTCTTATTTATAGAAAAGAAACTACTTTGGTAACAAGTTCTTCAGATTGGGGTATTTTTAATGTTTCTGCGGGTCTTGTGTAAATATGACTTATGTTTTTCGTTGGTAAGCTATGTTAATATGAGTATTATCAGACTGCCAGAGATGATAACACACAAAATAGAGTGACACACATTACCTAATTTATGCATTATACCATCATCTCAAACTTCAGATGGAAGAGTTTGTGGTGATTTTAATCAAAAAGATTATATTTATGCTGTTTTAAACTTTGTTTTGTTAGTTCAGATAAATTTTCTGGGATTGAATTATTTGATATGAGTTTTATTTCATTTTTTGGTGATCCAAATTAATATTATTAACTCAAAATATACTGGGGAATAAGCAAAAATTCTGCCTAATTAAAAATACGTATTTCCTTTACATTCTTTGGTAAATAAAGTACAGCGTACCATTATTTACCCTTATAGAATTTGTTAAAATCATGAGTTTCTCATCGCTATCATTATTGTTATTAATATTTCCTAATTTAATGTATAAAATGACATGAAAAGAAAAAACATATATTATTTTTTAATTACCGCACTTAAACCAAGGCTTACTGAATAACATGCCTTGCTACTGTGTGACTGAAGGCAAAACTGGAGGCTAATATAGTTTTATTGCTTATCAAACATTTTTTAAGAGTAATGTAATTATATCAATAAACTGTTGCTATTGGTGAAAATTCAAAACAAAGTAGCCATCTTTAAAATTTTAATAAAAAATTCAGTAAAAAGTTTTTCATAAAAGAAAATAAATTTGGTCATAAATGTTGTGTAACAAATTATAATAGAAACTATAATGATGAAAACAAAGATAAAACTTAAACATCCCCGAATCAAAATGAAAGATGAAAGATATTGGCCAACAGATTATCAAACGCTTATGGGAAACTTCATCCCCATGACCCTCCATCAAATCTTTGATTGTGTCAAACCAAGTCTTGTGTCTACTGCTCCTTCAGTTCCAAGAAAAGCGTTTAAGAAACCAGCCCTTTTAGCAATAATGTGCTGTCTTTTATGATTATCACGTTATTTGGTGGGCTGAAATTGTTGAGTAAAATGTTGCTTTTACGTGAGCTTAAACCTCAATTTGTTTTCGATCAAGCAAATCTAATTATTGATATGGTGAAATCTGCAGGAAGGAATAACTTTGCCACAATCTGTGACGGTAACCAGAGTCTTTTTTCAATTTATAAGAGTTAAACCATGGTGCACTGTTGATAACATGTTTCTTTTGTTTAAAATTATTAAAAATAATTGGATAATTGAAAAAAAAACTCAAGAAATACAGTTTTTCATCAATGAAGAAAAGAAAACAGCATGGTGGGCTAACATTACAGCTTTGCATGATCTTGAAAAAAATCAAATCGTGAAATTATCAAAGCTCAAAGAAGTTTAGCCAAAGCCAATTGAAAGGCAAAATGTTCATACTTGCTTACAAGTATTTTCTGATGAAACATTGTCAGCATTTAAAACCAATCCAGAGTTAAAAAAAAATATATGAAAGAACTATAGATTTTATTTCCCCTTTTTATTGAGTTTTGGAAAATCATCAGTATACTATATGCAGATATTTGGGTGCGAGATCCAAACCGAGCTGTAATACTTTCCCCTGATGATGAAAATTTACAAAAACTTTGAGCTATGGGTAAATTGGTTGGTGAAATGGTACATGGTAGTGGTCAACGTGTGAAATGTCTGACTAAAGATACTGCGAGATGCTTTTGTTTATCAGTATAAGTGATCTACAGGCAAGGTCTATTGCAGGAAAACGAAACATAGCTGAAAGACTGCATAGACAATTTGGGCATCCACATAGCTATAAATTACAGAAGCTTTTGAAGTTATCTGGAATATAACATAAAGAGTTGATAAACATGATAATGACAGTGAGTCAACCCTGTGATACACACATGTGATACAAAAAGAGAGATACTAAACCTGCTGCTGGTCTCTCATTGGCAAAGGAGTTCAAGGGCACTCTTGCTAAATATATCAAAAGCTTTCAAGTATTGCACATGATAGGTATTGCTACTAGATTTAGTGCTGCTGCAATTGTCCACAGAAATGGATAAGATTTTTTCTGATAATGGTGGAGAGTTAAATAATGTAGTTATGAGTGAGATGGGTGAAAGATTCAACGTTTTTATTAAAATAACTGCTGTAGATTCACCTTGGTCCAGCGGAAAGACACAATGCCACGTTTGATAACATGGTATTAAAAATCTTAGACGATGTGAAATGTTCAAATTAAACTGCATTGACTTGGGCATTGAGCGCAAAGACCGCTTTTCAAAATAAAAGAAAATGAATCTAGTGAGAAAATAAAAAGAGCAATCAGATCAAAAACAAGATCAATGACAGGATTAAAGTTCCAAGTAGGGGATGATGTTTACTGCAAAAGAAAAAATTCACGAGAATAGAAAGGTCCAGGGAAAGTAATTGGCTGTGAAAATAAACCAGTTTTAATTAAGCATGGAGGTACATATGTAAGAGTTCACCCATGTAGATACAACATGTTTGAAATAAGGAAGAACTAAGTTCTAGAACATATAGTGATGATACAGGGACAGAGAATGGACAAGTAAGAAATAAGATAGATAACAAAGACTTAGAAAACGAGACACAGCTAAGAATTGGAAGAGATTGAGAATGTCACTACATTCAGAACATAGACATTGGATTAATTTTGCTAATGATGACCGAGTCTTGAATTGTGTAAATCTTGAACAAGTTGCTTGATGGAAATATGTTGAAGAAGAAGTAATGCTCAGCTCAACTCAATCATTCAGTGTCTCAAAAGCCAAAGTCCAAGAATTAGATAACTGGTTAAAACATAAAGTTTATAAAGAATTCACAGACATCGGACAGCAGACTCAGTGAGATAGGTACTGACTGAAAAATATAAATATGGAATTCCTTTACAAAAAGCTTGTCTTGTAGAACGAGGTTTTGAAGAAAACAATAATGATCAGCAGCTAAGGACAAATTCACCAACATGTTGCAGGGACAATTTTTTATTAGTTCTATCAATAATAGTGACTAGTAGCTGGGAAGTAAATTTGTTAGACATAAAATCAAAGAAGTAAAATCAATCAGGAATTCTATTTAAAACCACCAAAAGAAGCAGGTAATAACAAGCTATGGAAGTTATTAAGAACAATGTATGGTCTATGTGATGCTCAAAGAGCATGGTACCTGAGTGTGAAAGAAGTATTGGAAAACTGTGGATTGAAGAAGAGTAACTTTGATGATGCAGTATTATATTGTCAAAAAATATTATTATATTGTCAAATAGTGTCAGACAGTCTTCATATCCACCAAGAAGAGTACATAAATGAAATTAATTCAGTTAAAATAGAAAGAGAAAGAAAACAGAAACTGGATGAGGCGTTACCAAACGTGGATAATTAGACGATTGTGAGGAATAGCTGGGTAATTGAACTGGGTTGGTAGCCAAACAAGACCTGACATGACGTGTGTTGCACGTGAGATGAGTGTAGCTGTGAGAAATTCAAAAATAAGAGTGTTCAAACGAATAAACACGTAAAGAAGGCCATGCTGAAAATAAGAAAGTCTAATATGCAAGCCACCGGTATTGTTCTGCTATGCAGATGGAAATCTGGAAATCAAAGAAATTACGAAGGGTTGTTAAAAGTACACTCTCTGCAGAAACACTAGCGTTAGTATTGAAACATGTTTCATGTTGAGAAGTTTGCTGTGTGAAATTCTGGCATTTGATGAAAACAATTAACATTTACCAATAAAGTATATGACTGGTGATCGACCTCTCTTGGAATCGGTATATTAAAAAAAAAACCCCCTGACTGAAAAGCGTCTTAAGATGGATATTTGCCTAATCAGAGAAATGATTGCTAAAAGGGAAGTAAAATCAATAAAATGACAAGATAGCAAATGACAACTAGCAGATTGTTTAAACAAAGCAGGAGCCTCCTTTTCTAGACTGATTGATGTACTGCAAGGCAATACAATGTTGTGCATGTAAATTAAAAGATGTGCCAATATGAAAGAAAAACAAAATGTATGAGAAAAAAAAAGAGAAAAAAAAAGGAGAAGGATAGCCATAACAAAATGAATGTTCATAAATTATGAGCCAACACAATTCTGTAAATAAAGGCTTTGTGTTATTGAAATTGAAACTGAAGTTACCAGATGACGTCATCCTGATTAAAAAAAGAAAAAAGGGAGATTGTTAATAACCTGAATTACTTATGCTACAGTAACAAGTTAACAATAGTGAATGACACGTGGTGCTGTAAATACATTAGTATTTACTTGTATGTATGTATGTATGCATGTATGTATGTATGTATATATATATATATATATATTATATATATAAAGTATTGGAGACACTAATTGCTAGGGGATGCCTTCTAGGAGAACCTGTTAGAAGATCTTTGTACGAGAGCCTGTTAGCTGATTTTGTGTTTCTTTTGTGTTGTGGCTGTGTTGACTGGTGGTCATTAGTTATTGGCTATTAGGAGTTTGGTGTTATTGATTGATGTTCTTTGATTACTTTTGTTACATTCAGTGTAGATTTCTACCAGGTGAAAATATTTGCAATGTGATGGAAAATTTGCCAGAATTAGAAAAATCGTTGTCATGGACATAAAAATGACATTGGTTTATATTGCTGGACATGTTACTCGGAAAGAAAATGAATAATACTTTATTTTATTTTCAAACTTTTGGTGGTTTTACTAATGATATTAACCGTGGTGGTTTGAAAATACCTGGTGATAATGATAATGGACAATATCCTGCTATATTATTTTTCATGAGATTTTTAATGCCAGCTGTCATACATCGTTATGTAACTTTATTCATGGTTGTTTCAGAACGGTATTTTTTAACCTTTTAGTTTGTTAAATCATTAAAGAATAATTTAACTGACGGTTTACTCCTTGGTCATTAAAATTTTAATTTCTAATGGTTTGAGATTGTGAAGTGTTTTAGTCAGAAAATATTTTTTTACTAGTTTCGTGTGATATCTCATAACCAAAGCAAAATAAGATAACCATTTCATTTTTTTTTTATGAAGAGAAAACTTCTATAACCAGTTTGCTATTCTCAAGATTAAAATCAATTTAAAGTGATTGAAGATTTGACATAAATCTCAATTCAGTTGCTTTTGACTTAGATTACAAAGAGAAAAATGTTGCAATCAGCAAATGTTTCTTATGTCTAATTCAACTCTTCCTGTTCCTTTTTATCAAAAAAAAAAGGTACAAATAGAGCAGCATATTTAAATATTTAAAGAAATTTGCTAAGATCGTTTATCTTTGTGACAGACGCACTTACACACACGCACGTGTATATATAACAGAATCTTTAAGTATCCTCTTTGTTTTCTTTTAATTTTAATTTTTGATTCGCATGAAGCTATTAATAAATTTTCAAGATTAAAAAAAGACGAGAAGGGTGGAAATACCCAAAAAGATTCTAATAGTCAATAAGAGCGCTATTAAAACATTCTAGTGCTTCATGACTAAGTGTTTTAATAACGAAATATTGGCAAATGATATTTACACGAGTAACATAATTTTATCTCGAAGAATGATAGCATGACTGATAAACCTAATTATGGACCTTTTAGTTTTCTCTTTAGATTGGAAAATAGCACAAAATGTGTATTGTTTAATTTTGGAAAATAGCACAAAATGTGTATTGTTTAATTTTACTGAAACTGAAAACAAGCATTCAACCAACCACAAAGAAAAAGTCATCAGGCTATTAATGAATTTATTAAAAGTCTACTAATTGAAAAATAATTAGCCTATGGACCGGAGTATAATAGCCCCTACACTTATTTTTTTATCAGGAAATGAATTCTTAGGGTATATTCTGCTCTGAATGATTGGTTTACCAATACTAAGGAGTACTTCCAAAGCTTTAAACTTGCAAGCAAGCAGTTTAACAATAATTTCTTATAATATATTATATTATAGATATTAGAAGATCGACAAAAATAAACAAAATTCTGATACAGTTAAGTTTCTTGGTGTAAACCTTGATAGTTAATTTTATTGCTCTTTTATCAAATGGCACTGAATTACATAAAACAACAAACAAACATAAAAATGCACTTTATAGATATTTTAGAAGATTTAATCAGAAACTACACTATACTGAGGAATTCTTTAAATTTGGATGTTTTGCAACAAAACCAGTCATTCTAATTTTGCACATAAAAGAGCTTTTCAAGTCATTTAACAAAACCCACTTAACCCTGCATATATAATTGATATTTTATCTTAAGTTATAATTGGATATGTAAGCTAGTTTTATCTTAATTTTATCTCAAGCTAGAATCAATAAATATACAAGATTTGTAAGCTAGAACTCAATTGAGCTACATCATTGCTTAGATAACGCTGCAAAGCCTTGACTTCATTATTTTTAAAATTATTTTAGTCTTTTAATAATTAAAATTATAAGTTTCACAATTAAAAATAAAATAACAAATATTTTATGTAAAAAATAACATTATTTTTGTAAAAAAACACGCTTATCTATCATTGGTAATAAGAGTAAGCTGATCAACGGTTCTAATATGAAAACAACTCATTTAAAAAATTTTCAAATTAAAAATCCAACTTTTTCATACCTCTATATAAGGGAGCGTTGCCAATTATTTGACTAAAAAGTTTCGGCTAATATAATTGATATATATAGAAACCTGTTAAAACCTGTATTATGTTTATGAATTGAAGTTTATATTATATAAGTTTAAAAAAATTTTTTGTAAGAATTAATCGGAACAGAATGATTAGCCACGTGTGCACATGCATACATAAACCATCAATAATATAGAACAAAAAATTTCTCAATGATCCATAAAACAACCATGCCCAGCATAAACATTGAAAACACTAAAATACTATGGCATCATTATTATCAGTTCATGTTATACAAAGTAAAAAGCTCTAAAAATAGATATGAAAGCTCTTAAATTCAATGTCTATTTTGTATTTGCGTGGCTTTTGTTTTTACTGCTTGTTACTCAAACTATATTATTTTAAACGTGAAAGATTTAATTTTCTTGTTTTTATTTTTACAAAAAAAAGTTCTCAGAAAACGAACAATGCTACAGTGACGGCTAAATATATAAACAAACAGTGATGACCTTGATTATTTTTTAAATCAGTAAAAACAAATGTCAAAGCCATGGCTAGAATAACCTTCGAATGTAAACAAATAAAACAGAAAGTGGTATAAAAATTTTTCAAAACTAAATAAAATGCGCGTTTCAAAAATACTAACACGTTAGTTTCTTAACATTTTTCTTTTATCTATGGTTATAAATAAGTTAAACTGGCATCATAAGCACGTATTCTTTCCTATTTTTAAGCTTTTTTTACGTATTATAAATATTGTTCATGCCTAAATTTTAAAAGCTCTGTTAGTTGTGCAAAAATTCAAATCCAACTGTTTATATACAAATTATCCACCAGTAATTCCATCATTACAGTTACTCATCAAAACTTATTTGTCTTATTTAAACTATTTCCATTGAACCTATTAACCTGTCTTGTGTGGTATAGCCAGCCCTATTGACTACCGTCTATTGACAATCGTCTCTCTTCAAAACTGGAGTAGACGAAAGGGCAAGGTACTTCTATCCACCCCTTAGAGATGGCCTACAGTGTCTTGCAAAATGAATGAAATTTGTCACAAAAAAGCGGTAGACATTCGTCTTTAAAAATGTCCTCAAAAAAACTTAAAAAGATATGGAATTTGTAACTGATATTCACAAAACGTATATAAAATAATAAGACGCTACAAGATTTTTTCGAAACAAAGTTTGATGACTTTTTTTAAAAGGGGTCCCTATCAATGGTCCGACATACTAGTCAAATAATAAAGTCATAAACTCCTACTTTAGTACCAAAAGTTGCTGATTCAAAATGAAGTTTCCAATATTTATATTAACTTTTTTTGTATAGCATACGTCTTTATCTTCAAAATTAAGATAATCTTTTTTTAATTTCTTATTTACCAGTTTTAAAATGTTAAATAACTTGGAAAAGTACTTGTAGTCAAAAAGATATAAATCATTTACTGGTAGTTGATATTCTGCTTTGCTGCATCTCTCCTGAAATAATTTTTTCAATCAAATTCGTTTTTTTATTTAAATTAAAAATTAAAACCTTTTTCTTAAAATTATTAACAGCATAAACCTTCTGTTCTATTCGAAATTGCAACAATCGTTGTCTGTGGTTGATCCAAAACATTCAAAGACAACAAAAAGATCAAATATGTTTAATGTACGACTTTAAACCTAACTATTGAACATTTGTAACATTTATTGACAACATCAATTTGCATTATATTTCTATAATTGTCTGCTGGTCGAAATTATCTTCTGCATCGAAAATATTCTAGCCTACGGGTAAGCATTTTACTCACAGTACTCTTTGTTGACAATGAATAGGATAGCTTTAGCTGGTCCTAAAAGGGTTTTCAGAGAGACATGTGATACTAGCAAAGACATGCCAAGAAATAAGAGAATACTGTTGATATACTGGCAATTACTTCAAACCTAAAACTTTCTTTTGTAGGTACAAAATCGCACCACATCTTTATGTTTAAGTGAACCAAAATTACCAGTAGTAATGGTTTACTAATGTTATACAAAAATACAACATTTTTATCGATATTAACATCATAGTCACAAGTAATTTTGTAGTCACAAGTAATTTTGTAGCCGGAAGTGTGTTTTACTTTCATATCATTTATAAAAACATACTTCAAAGCATTTATTGCAATATTGTTGCGTTATTTAAGTATAGCTATTGTAATCATAGATTTGACGTGAGATATTATTTTTATAAAGTGTGGCTATTGTATATAGTAATCATAGATTTGACGTGAGATTTTATTTTTATAAAGTGTGGCTACTATATTCTATTTTTCAATTCATTTTTTTAACAAGAAACCAGTATTTAAGAACCTTAAGTAAGGATTTGCTAAAAATTTAGAAAATCTTAAGAAACATAGACAGGCTGAAATCTCTGACAAAGGTAAGAAACTTTGGAAAACCCCTAAAACTACAACTATACACTGCGTACTATACTGTATGTAAAATATGTTCATCAAAAAGGAAAATAACAAAAACTAATAATTACTTACACATTATATTTTTTTATTTTATACTGCAATAAAAAAAGGATAAGATGCAAAATGCAATGAAATGTGATCAGAGATGCATTGGAATTGGAATTCAAACGAGTTTTCATGTTCAAATTCAATGCAATGTCATATTATCAGACATGAATTGGAACGTTTATATTATTTTAGACGATACAATAATCATAATTAGTTTAGCCGGATTAATAAACAAGCTGAGATAAAGTTTTAGATGATGCTATTTGTCTAAATGTTTTTTTAATCCAATTAAAATTTTTAACCTATCGGTTAAATTTGTTTATAAGTGAATATCCGCTATAAATGATTAGGTTGGCTACTTATAGCAAATTACAATTTGATTAACATTGTCTAAAATTAAGACGAATAATTGGCAACTGTCCCTAAGTTTGAAAAGTACATTGATAAAATAGAATAAATGAAACATAAACTGAAATCAACTTTTTTTGAAAGTGGTGAGTTATTTTCTGACAAGTTACTTTCTGACAGGTAGCCACATGGGTCAAAAGACACCCACCACTCCCCTCCCCTCCCCCACCCCCATAGTTCTGTATAGCTTTAAGCTGAATTTGAAATATGAATCCTGTAATAAATCTCCAAAAATTAGAAACATCACTTATGAAGAAAAAATGAGCATCTGTTTTAATGAGTCAAAATTTTTTACAAAGAAAAAACTAAGGAAAACTTTAGTGAGAAAAAGCGTAACTTATCTTGAACGCAATCTTTAAAAATGATCCAAATAAGATTAAGAGAAACAAATTATACTTAAATATGGTTTTGGGCCGCCAAGCAAAAACCTTTCAAGATATCATAGATTTATCTCTATTTTGCTTGATTTTTACAGGACCCTTAAATCCACAATTATGCAATGAATTTATATGTTTTCTTAAGCAAACTACGGTCCTTGGGAACCAACACATATTTAAGAACATGTTTAGAGAATGAAAAATTAGCATAAATATACTGAAAACACTTACGTCAAAATCTATTGATTTAAAGAATTCTTGTGTTTTGATATCTTCAATACCGTTTTGATAACCTTAAAAAATATTAATCAAAATATGTAAATTAACCGTTCAATCTTTCTTACATATACAGTAGTTGCTTGCATCTCGAGCTATAAATTATACCTCAAATTGTTTAAACTACTCATTCACTGTACCAGAGTCGTAACAAAGCAAAGTGACAAAACAAATTCGTGCACCAAAACTCACCAAACACACTGTGTAACTTCATTTAGTTATATTAAAACACCATTGAATAAAAATCTGGGCCATATATAAATTTCTTTTTATGGTAAAACAAAAAATTTGGGAAAGGAGAAAACCTCTGAAAGTTTATATGTTTATTAAGTCAGTGATTACATTCCATTGGAGAGCAAGAATAATCAGAAAGCAATAATATTTGAAATTTTAGAATGCATCGATATTTTTCCAGAGGGACAATGATTTTATTTAAACAACTTTCTGTGCAATAAATACTGTAAGTCATAAAACATGATAAAATATAATTTGTTTAAAAAAGGATTGCACTCTTTAACTTTTACGAAGCTCTGCAAAAATTTCACGAGGTAAATTTTAATGTTAGAAAAGCTTTCAATTGAAGATTTTGAGTGGATAAACTTTTGAGAATCATGAAATAATTATTTTCTATAATAAATTAGATTAAGTAAAATTATATTCTAAAATCCTTCAAAAGTAAAAATTATTTTTTTGTTTAATGTAAACTTTTCAAGGGATATAAAAATTTACAAGTTTGTATAAAAAAATACCACTGACCGAGTCTATTCTGTGGATTTCTTTTGAATAAAGCTCTCAACAGCAGCTGCGATTCTCTACTCAAGAAGTGTGGCATTCCTAATTTTGCCCTGAAAGAAAACAATTGCTTCGAAGATAGAAGACAAGTTTTTTCTGTTTTAATATCAAAATATAAAAATGCAGAACATTGTCAAAAGGTACTTTTTCTGATAAACACTGGTATGGCTGTTGTTTTAAAAAAAGAAGTTATTTATTTGACTTTCTCTGACCATTTATTGATTGAAAAATAAATTTATAATGCTCTTAAAAGCTTGTTTCTTTTCAATAAACTGGGTTTTACATATTTAAATATTTTAAAATTAGATTACTTTAGTATTTGTTGCATTGTTTCTTTTCTGTTTGCACCTTGGAATGGTAATGAACCAGTAAGCATTTCATACTAAAATACACAACAAATTTGATTATATTAAATAGTAAAAGAATTGTAACTAACAATGTTTCACTGAAATTAAAAAAAAAAAAAAAAAAAAAGCTTTGGATTGATGAAAACCGTTTTTTCTGAAAAGAGCGTATACAGCAAGAAAACCGTTTTTTTTTTCTTTAAAGAATTAAATATACTCACCATGAGAACACCAAAAGACCACCAATCAGATGCAGTGCCATGACCCCTTCTATTGACAACCTGAAACATGAAACCTGTTTATTGGAAATATTTTCTCTCTTTAGGTGGTTACGATTAAAACCCAGTATATCGGCCTCTAAATAATTTCTTCCCAGTAAATTTCTATGAAACTACAACCATGGCCATATTAAATGTGCTTTTTATCAAATTTTATCACAAATTCACATTTGACGCATGCTGTAAAGTTATTTTTTGACCAAAATCACAAAAATGATAACAAACTCAAATGAGTACGGACTTTTCATTTTCATCCTTTAGCAGAGAAAAAAAAATTTTTAATTTAAAATTTTTAAAAAGTTTAAGTTCTAAGTCTATAAGTCTATAAACCAAAAGATAAACCTAAAGTTGAATATACCAAGAGTGGTGTATCAAAAGTTATACATATTCTATCAAATTCTATCAAAATCTTATTTTTCATATTTTACTTGTTATGTTATACATATTTTAACTGCTTTGGGCATTTTTTTTCACTTAAGAAGGT
>JAUZNK010043351.1:0-16868 GCA_035046665.1 Euphysa ruthae | reverse complement strand
ACTGTCTTAAACAACTACAATATATGAGGACACACTGTCTTAAACAACTACAATATATGAGGACACACTGTCTTAAACAACTACAATATATGAGGACACACTGTCTTAAACAACTACAATATATGAGGACACACTGTCTTAAATGAATTAAACAAATGAAGTGAGGAGAAGTTGTTTCATGATGGTTATCATATATGATTAATCTTTTCATTTTGCATTATAGAATTCGACATTTTCGGGAAAACTCAAAGCATAGGGTCATTAAAAAAAAAAAAAGTATTTATGTAAAACCTTAATCTTAAATTAAATTATAACTTTCATTGTTTACTTTAAACAAAATTTTACAAAATTTGTGAACATGGGTAAGCCAGTTCCAATCAAATGTGTCAAAGTACAACATTTTTTCAAAGAGTTTTCAGATGCAATCAATTCTTTAAGTAGTGCCACAACTCTCCAAAGCACTCTCTTAAATAGCACCTCTTCTAAAAATCTCAAATTTTTCTTAATCCCACTTTTTAAAAAACTGCTCCCCTTGTAAAGAAGTCCTTGTTAGAAAATTGCAGCGAACGAAGCAATAACAGACGAAAAAATTTTTTTTTTGATTTTAACTCCAGTTTATTCTACAGCGTGTTTCTGTGAAAAAAAAAACAAATCTTTTTATATAAATGCTCCACAATTTTTTTTTTTTATAAATGCTACAAAAATCTGTTTTAATAAATACCGTGAAAATTTTTATATATTTTATATGTATTTTTATAATTTTTATTATAAATGCCCCCTTTAAGCATTCTTTCCAGCCAACCCCACCTCTAAATTATTAGTGTTTATTAAAGAGTTCACTGTATTTCTTATTGCACAAACTCCCTATTTCTATCAAAGGATTACTATGTGTACTGCTCACCTTCCCCATTGTTTTTATTTTATATTGGGAGCCATTTGGAAATTTCTTTGATAGTATAGAATTCAAGTATTCAACACATTTCTTGAGATCACCTCCATACAAATTAATTGTACCAGTTAGCAGATCTAGTTGTTCCACAACGTCAAGACCAGTGTTCGGATCAGGATGGTAAACCTATAAACACTAAACTAATTATTCTCAATGCAATTATACCTCTTTGATATATATATATATATATATATATATATGAAATATATAAACCATGAAACTTTTTTGTGATGGGTAATCCTTATTTTCATAAGGGTCAAAATATCATTCTCATATCATTACTTTTTTTAAGCGATCAAAATCTTCCAGCTTCATTGCCTATGCTTCATTTCCATAAAACATAACATTTCTGATGTGCTGACAAACTGATACAGCCTATTTATGGGATTTCATCCTTAACAAACAAACTCACACAAAGCTATTACCAATTTTTCTACTTCTGCTATTTCTTTGGACACACATTCACTGAGGTCTGGTGACAAGTATGTGGCAAAGTTATGGGCAGTACCTTTTCGACAGTACCGTAGCGCTGTACCTATAATTAAATGTATAGTAACAAAGTTGATTTATGCCATTAAAAAACTTTGAAGTTTTCATTATTGCCAGAATTGATTTCTTAAATTTTGCTTTTAAAAGTCTATTTAGACCTATATAAGATGTTGCAGCACATTTCAAAGTCTTCTTTTTAATAATTTATCTCTAAAGACTGGTAAACACCGAAAAAGTCACTGTAATTAGGAGCTTTTGAGAAAAAAAACATGCCAAAAAATAACAAATTTTTAGGCATACAACCAAATAAACTTGCTAATTTTTTGAGAGATGATGAGCAGTAACTGAGGAAATTTTGTTATAAGTTTTGAACAGAAGTGTTTTCAAAAAATATAATAGCAAAATAAGTTTTGCTAAAAACAGGATCAATTTTTTTCGGGAAATTTTATAGCAAAGACTTTATCAATTAAATGTTAATATCTATAATTAAATTCAAGACTTGTTTTAATATTTAACAATTATAAAGGCGTTTTGCTAAGAAATTGGAACAGCTGGAAGTTGGAAATGTGAGCTTTATTAAAATGTAACATTTTTTTTTCAGAAATTTGATGGCATTGTTACAGTTTTTTACCACAAGTCACATTGGTTAAAATGATGCAATATCTTATGCAATAAAAACATAATAAAATTTGGGAAAAAATTGAGGAATAAATATGTGAAATATTTTAGAACAAAAAAGATTGAGAATGAATTGAATCCTTTAGGAAAAAAATGAATGTCTTCTATAAAATAAATATAACCCTAATAAATTTGAAGAGTTGAAAGCTGATAAAAAGACACATATAGTCTAAAACGGAATAGAGAAAGTAATAATCCATTGCTACGTACCCAGATTTTATTACAAAAAACTACAAACACTACACTTTGCTTATAACATAAATTTCAAAGATATTGTTAACAACTCTTTTTAGAAAAAGAGGACTTACCAATTGTTCCAACAGGGCATAATACTTGAGCTGTCTCCCCATTGAATGTTTTTGGCCAATGAATGTGATCTAAAGTAACTTCTTGACAGTAATAGATATTCGAAGCATATGCTGATTTTTCTATATCAAAAATACCAAAAATAAATTAGATGCTAATTATAAAACATGTATTAAGTTGCCCAAGAGAGTTATTCTATGCAGATTATTTTGCATTGAATAGTCAGACACCTTCAGGATTAACACCTAAGCTAGAAGCATAGAAGTTTGCTTTGGAGTCAAGATGTTTTCAAGTTAACCTTAGTAAAATAAGAGTGATGTTTAGTGGTTGCAATGAAGAGAAAATTATAGAAAAATGTTAATTCCCTTGCTGAGCTGTAGGAAAAGTGTAAGTAGTAATTTTAGAGGGAGTGAAACTTAGCAAAAAAAGAAAAATTATCAATACAGATAAGAATCTATGCCAGAATAATAAGACGAATGTGTAGTTAGTCTGAATGACATGTCTAATAGTGATTTAAGGAACATGATGAGTGTGTAATTTAAGAGAAACTTTGCATGGTAGAAGACTGTATTAGTATAGTCATCTAGAAAGGATAGAAAAAACTAACTAGATGTAGGAATGTTAAAATAGAAAGAAATTCTCAGAAAGGAAGATCTAGAAAAATTGGAATGAGATAGTTAGAAGCGACCTTAAAGAGAAGATAAAAAACAATGAACTCACCAAAGATAGAAATAGAATATCTTGGAAATCAAATTTAAGTACTTAAGGGACAATGATATGAATTGAAAAATTTTAAAACTGTAAAAAAACCTTTTGTAAAAACATTTAAATCAGCATTTAACTAAATTATCAACTGCAAAACTATAGTAGAGATTTTGAATTTAATTCTGATTTTGACCTTTTTAACAATCATAATTTTTTTATGCTTTAAAGTTACTTCTTTTAATCTTCTTGATGGTAGAGATAAACTTATTGATGTCACTAAATACAGTGCTGTTCCTATAAAACACGCTATAGTTTTTGATCTTTTTTTAATAAAGCTCTCCTAAAAAAAATATGTTTATTGTTAGAATGCTATTCCATGGCATCAGCCCCCATCCCCCAATCATAAGGACAGGAGCTGCATACCAAATGAAGTTAGTTAAAGCTGGAGGCTTGAGATTTTTAAATTTACTAGGGATACAGGGAGGCCTATTTTTCTAACTAGAGTCTGGAGGTTGTATTACTTTAAGCTAACTTTTTTCCAGTTTTTGAGTAGCAGTTTTTTTTGTATTGTTCTCAAATAGTTTTGTATTGTTTTTACTCATATTTAAAAAATTGATTCTGAATACTATGGTAATTTTGTGTGTGCGATCATTCTCAGTATTAGTCTTCATTTTAGAATTACAGAGAACAGGAATGTTTACTCTTCGTTATGCAATGCCTTATTTAGAAAAAAAAAAAAACAAAAAAGCAATTGCATACACATGGAGATCGAAAACTTATTACTGAAAAATCACATCGTTGTAGAAATATTTTTAGTTTATTTAATAAATATTTATATCAATATTTATGTTTAACAGTTTTAAATGTTTATCTTTGTATTTTAAGTAAATAAAAATACAAATAACGCATAAATATGCCAAGCAATAAAAAAAGAAATGTCAGTGGATTTCATGGAATCCATGGCAGCCATTTTTTACTGCAACCCATAGATCACACCAATAAAGTTTATGCCCAAATTACATGTGCAAAGCCAATGTTAAAAAGACCTTCATCAGCAGAAGCAGACACTGCCATTGTCCCAAACAAAAAACATTTTCTTCAATGCAAATGGCACTGCCAAAAAAACTACTAAGAATGGTGCAAGTGGCAAAAAAGTTTCAATCACCTCCAAGTCTGGTCAAAGGAGTACAACATCTGATATTAGATCTTTGTTAGATCCATCAGTCTCTTTATATAAGGTATAATTACCTATTTATTGTTTTTCTTCTTTGTTGTCACATTTTTCTAAAAATTTAGTAACTTGTCAAAGGAATCAAGTTTTATAAAATCAGTTTTCTTTTTGCTAATGATTTCACAACTTTCTTACCAAAAACACATTAACTGCTTTCTCTTACTCAAGCTGCCATGTACGAGGACGAAATATTTGCTCAAGATCACTGTATATCAATCTAATTGGCAGGTGCAAACAAAGTTTTGTCAAACAGTGCATATATAAAGGCCCTCTCAAAGGAATGCACTGATGCCACAAACTAAAAGAAATTTCGCCCACCAATGAGAGTCCATATCAACACATCAACAACACTAATATAACTGAAATTAAGAACGGCATTGCTGATGCGTATAGCAACTCCAGAAACCAACCGCTGTCAATAAAACCCTGTATGGAGTTCTTTCATTGAGTGGAACAATTGGAAAGTTTTACAGTAATATAAATGACGGAATTAAAAAATTCATGAAAGAATACAATGGTGTTTATATCTAAACTTTAGATTTGGATATTGATGATGTCACCAATTTGCCTCAGTCAAATACCAGGAGGATTTATGGATGCCAATAAACTTGTGGTCCAACTGTTTAGATTATACATGATGTAATTAAGTTCAGGTTTGTTAAATTAAACTATCTTATTTGATCGCTATCATATACAACCAAGGTTTTTCTCCTTTCTTTCTGCTTCAGATAAATAACATGTTGCCTGTACCTGTTGGCAGCGATGAGGATTGCCGAGGATGATGACGATTTCTTTCGACAAGATAGAGAATTCCTGCAACAAAATTAGACTTTTTTCTAAAACGATTTATCATTTCTAGATACTATTTGTAATTGTTAAATTTCTAATGATTTTGCTGGCTTTCAAAAAGGCAACTTTGCCATTCATTTTCAAACTGTTTAAAAACAATGTGTTTAAAACCATAAATCTCAAGCAAACAAAAAACGCATAGAAAAACCATTTTTAGCTAAATGAGTTTTATTCTCATTTACTATAGATAAATATCTATGTAGAAGAAGTTTTATCAAACATATTTATCATTTTTAATTGCTGTTTTATTTGAGAGAATTTATAGTAATTGAGATTTTTAACATGCATAAAAAGATAGGTATATCATATAGTTGTATTATTAATAACTAAGGCAAGTAGAACGAACATGCAAGGCAGTAGAACAAACATGTAAGAATTTGAACTTTGGCTATTGAAGTAGAGTACACTAATTTATTTCTGAGCTACCAGCTAGACAAAAAATCAGGAATGACCCACAAACAGAAACTTCTAGGAGTTTGTTTTAAACGATGTATCTCAAAACTATTATTATAAGGGGTACCTACTACAGGGTTTATTTGGACACACTTGCTACTTGGGTTATCTAAAATTTAGGGGGGTCTAATCTCTTATAAGGACCTAACACACCTGCTGTATTTACTTCTGGTAATGTGCTATCCAAAGTATTCTATTCCTCTTTAATAGAAAAAGTTGGGAAAAGTGGGAAATAAAGGAGCTACTTCACATGACATGATTTCATATTTTCAACAAACCAATTACTGACTTAAATGCATAAACCGTGCATTAGATTATTTCATTGAAAATCTCTTAAAATTATGCTTGGTATATACTCTATAGTATTAATTCTTTTTGAAAAGTTTAATAAAGAATATGTATGGATATGTATGAATAGAGTATGGAGTTTAAATTCCCTATTTTTGGGGAATGATTATCTCTATATTTTACTTTAGACAAAAATTTCTTATTAAAGCTTTTTTTGTTGAAAATTTATTATATTTAGACTATTATGTGTTATAGAGTGGTGTTAGATATATTGACAAACATTTTTAAAATAATTTCAATTAAACTACTTTTTTTACAAACATCTTAAATATCTGTAATGAAAACAAAGTGCTTTTTGATTAAATAAAAGACAAGTCTATACAAAGATAATTAAATAGAATGTATGAAAAACAACAGCAATGTTCCTTTCCAATTAACTATTGGAGCTAAGATTTCTGCGTTTGCATCATTGTAAATTACGTTTTTCTGAATGCAGTAGGGTCAGATGAAGCACTTTTGAGAATGTTTTTTAAACATAATTTTACTTTTACAAAATTGATCATAGCTTTTGATGTACTTGTTGTATGGAATTCAATGAGGGCTTGATTTGACACTTATATCTTGTAAAAATACTTCATTGAAAAAAAAAAAATTTTCAAAAAATTTGGCTATTCCCAGATCCCAAAAATCAAAGAAATGCTTTTTTTAAAGAAAAACTTTACATTCCAATTATCTAATTATATCCTTCTCTTTTTCACTAAAATTATGAAAAATTATATAGTTTTACAGACATGGGAAATATTTCATACATTTTAGATCTTTCAACGGTTTTAAGTCACTGAAAACAAATCAGGTAAATTATGAAAATATATTGTTCATTCAAAAACATCTCCGTATATTTTTCAAAGCAACCTTTGCTTTGAGCAAATTTCCTTTCTGATTAATCGCCACCTTTTTTCCATTTTTTTTTCTAACTCAAAATATGTTTTGATTTTTTAAATTAATTACAGTGTAAAAATTAGTATTCTACTAATATATTAAATTTGACACATATTACCCAATCATCTAAGAGCACTTCTGAATAGATTAGAACTAAACATAATTTGTGTCCGTCATGTAACGTTAATATTATTGTAACAAACAAAAAAGTTCAATTTTGCAGCCCCACACTGCTTATTTATGACAATAAAATAATTTACTTCAAATAAAATAAAATAAGTTTAAATGTAATGCATCTGATAAATTATCGCCATAGATATGAATCATAAACGTACCATGACATACATATCCATCACCAACAAAGCCGTGCTTACATTTGCAAATGTACCAAAATTGAGTGTCAATACAATCAGCCATTGGATCACATTTATGAGAGAATGGGTTCAAGCATTCATTTACGCCTAAAGTTAATATCGAGCACATACAACAATAATTACTAGATTCTAAAAATAAATAAAAATTTAAAAATACTGTACTCACACCACTGCTGTGAATTGTAAATATGTCTACTGAAAAATTCTCTTAAATTTAAATTGATTAACAGACAATAATCAATACTATTGATGATTTTTACATTTCAGTGAATTACACTGTTAAAAATACGGGTCCTGTTTCTGATAAATCTCTATTTCAAGCACTAACTGGTATGGAAATTTTCTTTGATAATGCTTTGAACCAACAATCTATGACTTGATATAATAAATAAAGCCATAAGATAAAAACAAATTAAATTTTGGTTTTATTTGCCAAACCCACTCAGTTTAAAAAAAAAAGCATAAATTGCACAAAAATATTTTTGAATAAAAATCTTCGTTTTTATTATTAACGTTTTTTTAAATCTGTAAATACTCCTAAATCTATTTTGAAATGCATTTTGGTCTTTTGAAATTTATTACTGAGAAGTCAAAATCCTTTTACATAATTTTATTCTTGAGAATTAAAAAAGAAAATAATTATTCGACAAAATTTAATTTGTTCAGAACCTTCATTCAACCCAGTGTGACCCTGGGACCAATGAAATGTTCAGAAAGGCCAATTATGAGAAATTTCAAATATCATAAAATATATTGGCACAAACACAACTCACTTTTTTTAGAAAAATTTACTTCATTTGAAATTTGTTCTGTACTGGGGCTTGTGCAGAGAGTTGGATGTTATTTTCAAAATAACCAGAAAACCAAACTATCAAGATTAATCATTTTTAATTCCAAAAAAAAATCGGCTGAATTAAGAAAAATCAACCAAACAAAATTTTGGCAGAGCCAAAAAAGAACTTCCAGAGAAAAGTATAAAAAAGCTAACAAAGAGATTTGAATAAAATTGTTAGAAAGTATATACTCTCTGCACAGTGGCTAACTATCAACACAGTAAATAATTTATACCTATTGTTTTCGATATAAAGTCATATTGATGCCTTTTCCCACAATTATCTTCACCCAAGCATGCAACAACATCAACAGAGTAAAGCGTAGATGAGCGTAAATCAACAAGTGTATATGTTGTAGAATGAGTAGTTAATGTTCTAAATATTAACCCATAAAGCAAAAGCACATATTAATTTACCATATAACCTTACATGACAATCGTATCTAAATTTTGGATTTTTTTTTGGGCTTTTTGGATATAATCGAGAAGATGACAAAAACAAATATATTATTGAAAATGGTTTTGCAATAATTTTGTGAATTTTAACTGCAATTTTCCAATTTCCAATACATGCGCTTATCTTTGGCTATAATGATTGCTGTATCAATTACTAAAAAAAACGGTACAAATGCAGACCTGACCAAATAACATAAAACCAACAGGCTTATCACATTTATAAAAGAAGCCCAAATTTTTGGATAAATAATTATCTAATTTGAGCAGCAAGATTTAGAAAAGTGAATTCAAATAAATTATGATGACTGTTTACTTACATTTCAGTATTGTTAGGAGAAGAATAAAATATCTTGTAGAAGTAAAACTCGCCAGATGACTGCCATGTAACTGTAAGTGAGTTACTTGTAATTGCAGATAATATTACACCTGATACTTGACTTATCATGCTAGCTAAAAAGATACATAACCTAATTTATATAAAATGAAGTATAAAGAATCATCATAATCTTAAAGAAAACTTATTAAAATTTTTAAAGCATTAAAAAAAAAAAAAAAAAATTAAATAAAAAAGAACATTAAAGGTGAATGAAAAATAAAAAATTCTGAACAATGCATATTTAAGAATATTGCTACTCATTATTTTATAACTCAAGTACATATTATTTGTAGCAGTAGTTGTGGTAGCAAAGTGGCAGTAGTAGCAGCAGCAGCAGCAGTAACAGTAGCTGTATTAGTAGCAACAGAAGTAGTAGCAGGAGTAAAAGTAGTAGCAATAGAAGCAGCAGTAGCAGTAACAGTAGCATTACTAATAGCAACAGTAGCAGTAGTATTAACAGTGGCAGTAGTAATACTATTTTAAATTGGGAAAATATATAAAATAATATATATAAATATTATAAAACTAATTAGATTTAATAACAGTAAATTATTGGTTATAAAGACAATAATGGCAAAACATCAAATTGCTTGCAAATAATAAAATAACATTGAATTTTAGACTTATATTTGATAGTAGTTTGAAACTCCCTAAGAGGTTTAGGTAACTTTTCCCAGGATAAATGGCGTGCTTTAAAGATTATCCATATGTTGATTAACACCTGGGCACATAATATTGCTTTGAGGTAAAGAACTGAGTTTGGTATCAAAACTTACACTAAGTATTTAATTTAACAGTTTTTGAATAGGTATTCCATCAACCAATATAATTAAAATTGAGTTTAAGACTAGAGGTAGACATATAATAACATAGGCACATTATATAATTATATCAACAGCGATTATTTAATAAAATCAATTAAAAGCTATTTAATTATATAGAAATAAATTTCACTACAACATGTGGAGGATCTTATATCAGTTCAATGTAAGAACATTATTTTGATGAGCGACAAGGTAGTGCAGACAAGTGAAAACAATCATTATGCGATTTGTCAACTTTGGACTTTATAATTCAAGAAACAACAACAGGCAATATTTTTATCAAGCTGTTAACATAAATGCTATTGCTTATATATATATTTAAGAAAAATGCAAAAAATAAAACTACTCTTACTAAAATGTTTGACCATCCTGAACATCAATTACATTTAAGTCAATAACAATATAGGTGATTGAGTTGAGTTGATTCATACTAAAACATTCTTTCCAAACAAAATTTTTGTCATGGAAATAAAATTGATTCATTGAAAAGAATATATGTATTCATTAATTGCTTAAAAACTTTAACTAACCATCTATAAATGTTTTAGCTTCAACTTGCACTGCTTCACTTAAGCCAATTAAACTCTCACTACTAATCGTGATGAAGTATTTTGTATTTGGCGTAAGGTTGTTTACTTTTAAGCTTTTTTGGTTGTGCGATATGTTAAATGATTGCAATAAAAGACCAGCTCTATTCTTTGAGACATTTATCTAAAAAAAAATCTTTATAAAGAAAAATCAGGAAATGAAATCAATAAAAAACGAGGAATAAAATATTTAGCAATCCCAAGAAATGTAACACAGTCATACACTGAAAGTTTAAAAAATTCCGTATAAAACCTTTATGGGTATTTTGACAGATTATACTTTTTGGGTATTTATAAGAACCTTTGGAGGTATTTTAAAATACCTTGAGGTTTTTTTCACAAAAAGCACTTCCAGGAAACTTTTTAATAGTGTCGCAAAAGTAATTATAACAACAACAGTATTTGTTGAATGGTACTATATCAGCCAATCAAATTCGTGATTTTATAAGTTTTACTTTATTTTTGTAATGAATGTAAACAATTTCAAAATTTTCAGTTGTAGCTATGATGGTTATACTTGTTGTGTTATTAACTTTGTATTTTCTAATGTTTACAGACATTGCCTCGCTTACCGAAAGCCAACTCAGTCTGCCTAAAACCAACTCAGTTTGCCTCGCCATCCCAAAGAAAAAACAATAACAAAATCGGCCATCTTTAAAGACACACCGTGATGAAGATTATATACTACAGTCGATATTTCTTGTAATATTAATGTTGAGTTTAAATTGTCTCATCTCTTGACTTAATTTCTGTCATTAGCCAGCCCCCTAGGATTAGAAACACAACAATACTTATTCATCATTATGGTACAATGAATTTTTAAGGCATTTGGAATTTGGAATAAACATTCTTTAACAATGCACTTATTTTCTCTGGTTACCCTAAACTTTTACGATTTACTTATAAATCAGTCTTATAGTGTTATCAGCATTAGTGTTCTTTTATAATCTCTTTCTTAAGTTCCAAATCCCTTTTTCGTAAAATGTTTTTTTAAAAATTTTTGACCCTAAGTCTTCAGTCGAGATTACAGTTTTCTCATTTTTAAGGCTGGTAATTTTATAGATAGCCATACCGTACGCATCACTAATAGATGAAAAGTCCTTTTTTTATAAAGTTTTTACTTAATTTGGACTAGTAAGCTACAAAAGTTTGATATTTTATTTTGAAAGTAGTATTTGATGGTCTATAAATAATATGTTATTTTGTTTTAAATTTAAAGGTTGATATTTTTTGAAGTTTGAAAAAATTATAGTTTTAGGAATATTTTTTATAGCTGCTTTTTTAGAAATACCCTTGGCCTTAGTATTTTCTCTCTGAAATATTTATGAATATTTTATTTTCAGTAATTAAAAAAAAATATATACCAGAATCATGTTTAAACATATTTAGTTTCAATTTAATTTTGTAATTAATGATATGTTTAATATCAATATTCAACTCTAAGTCAGAACCAATAGTTTAAAATAAAACTTTTTATTTACAATTTCTTTTTATGTAATATATAAAAGAAAAAATAAAATTGTATAAACAAAATTATAAATTTTAAAACAGTTTAAATCAGACATCAACATTTTTTTGTTCCAGTACAATCTTGTAAATTTTTGTCAAAAATGGAAAATACAAGATTTCTGTTTAATTTGAGAGTTTCTAAGTAGCTATTGGATTTCTTGTCCCAAAAAATTGCTATATGCAAATTTTCATGACCGTGACACAAATATAGTATAACTATTAAAAAAAGTAATGAAAATGATTGATATTTAACTGTGAAACGTCGATTGCAAGTAAAAAGTAATTGGGCACAATTCCGGAACCGCTTGGAATTAGACGTTCAAATTTTGGGAACTTCAATATATGAAATGTTTTGTCCTTCAACTGTTGTCATGGAGATCCAAAAAGCTCAACAATGCATTTTGGAAGCTTGACAAAATTTTCAGATCAACCGTATATTTGGGAAGCTTGAAAAAATTTTCAGAGACTGTCAAAGTAAAAGGGGTAAGGATTTGACTGTAAGGTATATTGGAAGAACTGATTTGTTGAGAGAGGCTCCTGAAAATGTGCATTCATATGCATTATAGCGATTTGTCATCTTTTCCTCTTGTATATATTCTTTACTATCTGATCTCTCCTCATAGTAGGAGGGAATCTAATAGTTGTTTTGTAGGTGTCAGTATTTTGTGGATCTGTGGCGCAGTGGTCTGAGGAGCCGGACTACGAAGACCGTATTAAAAAGGTATGTGGTTCGAGCCCATTTGATGACTGTATTTACAGTGAAACCACCATCTAATTTTGAGCAATATATTATAGCCGAATTTAGATGGTGTATGTCTGTCCTTAAATTGCAAATTTTTATTATCAAAAGCAAAACAGCACTCACATGATATCTTTGCACTACACCTAAAGATGGTTTAGAACTTTCCCAGTGTAAAAATATTGAAGTACTGCTTATGCCTCTTGCTTTGATTCTTACTGGAGGGGCTGGAACTAAAAAGAGAAAAATAATTTCAATTTTATAAATAAAAAATAGCTTGTGAAACCAGCGAATTGTTAATATTACCCAATAATCAAACACTTTCCTAGCAAACATAATATTAATAAAAAATGATAAAATTTCAAATAAAAACAAACTTGGAATCTTGCAAGGAAGCTCCCCTTAACATTTATTTTTTTGCTGATATAGGCATTTTTTGCAAAATCTTAAGTTTTTATTTTACTGTGCAAAGTGAAATGGCTATAGCATGAAAAGTTCAAAAACACATCAAATATTCAAAAACACATGAAATGTTCAAAAAAACATGAAACATTCAACAAAATATGAAATTTTCAACAACAAAGAAAATATTTAACAACAAATCAGCAGCTTTTTGTAAATATGGACAAAAATTCAAAATACATTTTTCATCAAATATATCCCTTTCTTTGTATAGAATTAAATATAAATTTGATAATATTTTACCTATTTTTATTACTCGCAGAATCTATAGATCATAAAAATGAGGACAGAGAGACAAAAACCAATTACAAAATTCATATCCTTGGTAATACAAGTTTTATTTTTACCTCCATTCTTGGTAGTGCAACTAATTGAATTGCTGACATGCTGTTTTCCATCTTTCAATAAAGTGATTGCTTTAACGCTGTACTCAAGCATGGGTTCTAAAATATACATCGCACATGGTTTTTCCATTATATAAAACTATTAGAAAATTATTCAAAATGCTAACCATATTAGTCATGATAATTTGTTTAGTTATCAGGGTCTTGTAATAAATAAAACATTTTTTCATAAAAATCTAAAATTTCCAAACTTCTGGCATCTTTGCAGCAGAGAAAAACTTCAAAAAGTGTGTGCAAATCAAAAAACATGAGTGAATTATTCAACCAGCTTTATAAGGAATTAAATAAATAAATTTAGTAAATATTAACGTATTTTAATAAATATAAATAAAAACTAAACATACCTAACTTTTGAATGCATTGGAAGTGATGGTCCAGCATAAAGCGATATGTATGAGCAAATGTGTTACTTTTAAGTAAAAAATATCGTGATTTGATTAGATTGTAGGGGTCTGCACGCCCAACCAACTCCAAACAAACTAATGAAGAGGTGGAATTGCACCATTCTTTTATTATAAGTCCATCTGTAAATAAATCGTACAATAACCAAAAAAAATATTTCATTGTAAGTATTTCAAGCAAAATATTTTCTGAACGATGCTTATTGTCAACATATTCCTATCAAGCAAAGAATTTATACTAATCTTGATTGATGATTTATTTTAATTAGATTTTATGCATAATTTTTATCCCTAAAAATTAACAATTAACTGCTTTTTCAGTAGCTATTTTTAGTTTTATACTAAATGCAGTATTTCAAAGTCCTGAAGCTGATGTTTACTTGACCTGAGCATGTTGACAGTTTTAAAAACGTTGTTTTATTTCATAAAATTATTACACAAATCATGCTGCTACATGTTCTTGTGGTAACTTATAATATCTTATGTTATAAGGAATGTTACGACAATTTAGTTATGAGACTTATGGGGTGAAATAACACCCCAAAATCATACTTTGAGGGGGGTCTGACTAACCCAACCACTTCAGATATTTTTGAAAGCGTATATTGATATACTTCAAGCTGACCAAGTTTCATTATTTCAATTGGGGTAATTTTCAGGACAGGCCTGGGTCAAAGTCTCCTGGCTATAAAGCAGCTGACAAAAACTTTTCTAATATTTAAGATGTACTTATAACTTAAAACTGCTAAACCTTCTGAGGAAAACGGGGCGAAAAGATCTGCCACATGCTCCTGGTCTATTAATTATTCATTTATTAAACTTAAACAGTGAAAATTTAAAACAAAAATATCTAAAAGCTTGAAAACTATCAAAATCTATTTTTATTTTAAAAACCATGCTGTATATCAAGTTATAAACTTCCTATGATATGGAATTACTCTTGCTGCACTTTTTACTCCATGTCGCTATTTGAGGCAAGTTTTGAATAGTGGGGCCTAAAATTCCAGTTTTGGTTGACAAAAAAATGGAAGAATATGATACAAAATTCACAACCCACCTTAACCCGCTTTACCCCTTCCCATCACCTTTCTCTTTAAACTCTTAGAAACTTAAAAATCTTTTTAAAAGCAGAAATAAAGCCATACCTAATAATTCTTTGTAATTTTTCAATATAGTAGTATCAGTTAGTTGTCTATCCCACACAGCTATTTCATCAATATCAACACTGATATCAAAACCTTTTTTTCCAAAATAAATGCTATAAAAGCTTTCTTTGCTATTTTTATCTGTTAATATACCCCTTCTTATAATTTCCACATTTTCCACAACTTTTCCGTTCATATATACTCTTAGTTGAATGTTGTGAGACCAAACGAAAGTATGGTAACACCATACTCTTTCTGGGTTTTTGTATACTGCAGATATTTTGGTGTCTTTGTAATTTATTTCAATACTCAAAGTGTCATTTTTCAAAGTAATTCCTATCTGCTGCTTTTTTTGAAACTCAGATCTCAATAAATGCTGTATGTATATGTCATTTTTGTTTTTCAACCAAAATGATAACGTAAATCCTGACTTGCATAAAACAAGTTGTCCAATACAATCTAAAACAACATATATAAATACAACTGTGCTATAGAAAAAGGTAACCAGAGAGAAAAGATTCAAAAAACATTTTATATCTTAAAATTATTAAAATGCAGATTATAATCAATTGTATCCCCTCAAAATAACAACAGTTTCTGGAATTTTTTAAGCCGTTTGGTAAATTATTTAGAGCAAACATTCTCAAGAAAAATATAAGCTCTTTAAAATATTTGAACAGGAGGGTTCCAGCTTTTAATCTATTGATAAAAATAAATTCACTTAAATTTTGTACATTTTTAAATTGCTTGTGTTTAAAAGCCATATAACCTACGAGAATTATTTCTAAAAGATGTAGTATACAATATCCAAACCTCTAGGATACCTAACCAACTTTTTCATATTATGATCAGTGTTGTTTCTAAAGAATGCAAAGCAGGCAAGATTATGATAATATTGAGATGACAAAACAACACTTTTGTTTTATCCGTTTTTAAAAGTCATTTACAAAGAGGTTATATGCTATATGGAAGAATACTGAAAAGTTCTTTTCATGGAATGTTCTAGTAAGACGACAATATTCTATGTCTAAGAGCTTTCAAGAGAGTTCTTATGACCATGGATACTTAATTCAAGAATGTTCTATACATGTGACCAGAATGTTCCAAATTCTGACACTCTTAACGCCACACCAATTGCCTTGTTTTGCTTAATGTTCTTCCTTCAGCTTTCAGACCTTCTGAGGTTCTTTTATTTCCTTAGCTTCCATAACACTCTTCACAAAGTTATTAGAAACAAGCAACCTATGCTGGGAAAAACATTCTATGCCACTTTTGTATCCTTTACAGCCTTCTTATCTTTTCTATCCAGAAAATAGTATATATGTGTCTAAAACCCACTTGGCTCATAGGTTATCATGGCAAAATTCAAAATTTTTATTTAAGGACCTGGGACTTAGCTTGACAAAGTTTTTAACATAACCATTGAAATCAATATTTCCTAAAACCACACAAAATTTGATCAAAAAATATTTTTTAGATAAAATTTGACTCGTTTAGAAGCATGGGGCCTGAGAAGAAGAATTTTTAACTAACTTTGTGTAAAATTCAAAGAAAATATAATAAAAAAATTTTTTTAAATGTTCTTTTTTCAGCCAAAGATGTTTGGGCATATTAACACCCAAGACTGCCAAAAAAAGTATTGAGAAAACAAGTTAAGACATTTACTTTTACCTACATTTTATTACAATCCAAGATCTGCAAACAAAATTTCAAAAAAAAGAAACAAAGATACTGGAGTAAAATTGGTGAAAAAACAGAGGGACCTATGAAAGGACATATATAGACATGGCAACAATAAGTAAGTAAGTAAGTATTTATTCACTATCAATAAAAATTTTACAAAATAAATGTTAAGAACGTCGTTTAAAAAAA
>JAUZNK010043340.1:0-16869 GCA_035046665.1 Euphysa ruthae | reverse complement strand
TATCCAAATCTCCCATTACGAATTTTTGTTTACTCGAAATTTGATCAAGTATGATAATTCGCCTATCGTGCATTAAAAAAAAACGAAACGGGAACGGGCGAGGGGAATACAAAAAAAAAAAATTTTTAAATATGAAGGGTTTAAAAAACATAAAGACAATAAAGAGGCTAAAATATGCAAGAGATTAGAAAAAAATTTAAATTTTCAATTGAGTAACTTTCTACGCTTGGGTGAACAGTATTTGCTATTATTAGTTGCTCAAGTTCGATCCTAATCCTTATTGTTTTTCACAGTTTAAGAGGATAGTATTGTAATACAAATTTAAAAACACAATAAAAATTAAACACTTATTTTAGCACTTTAATTCACCGTAGAAACCAAATTTCAAGCTTGTTTGACCATAAAAAATATTTACCTTGGTTAAAAAAGGGGTTTTCTTGCCATTGTTGTTTAGCCTTTTATTTAAATTGTTCCTTAAACAGTCATTAATTTATTTGGTTGCTATTTCAGTTTACCCGAAATCAGACCATCCAACAATTTAAAAATCACGTCTTTAGAACCTACGGAAAATAGGGATTGTAAATACCGAACAGCTTCTTGTGGAGAGTACAATTCCATGCTAATTTTAAATGGAATCTCTGCATTTGTTTATTAAATGCTCAGAGCTGCTTTAAAAATACCAAACTCGATTATTCCTTGTTTTAATCTTTCTAAACTATCATTGTATTTTACTTTAAATTAATATGAAAGGATCCAAAAGAAAGCAGGTATCACAGAAGTTTCATGCTGATAGGTTATTCAGAGGGAATAGGTTTACAAAATACAAGAGTTATCTTCCTCATCAAAAACTCAATCGTTGCTGAAAATGGATAAATGTCAAACTCCAGATTCAATTATATTACAATTTTTTTTAATAATAGCTAACTTAACAAAGCTCATACAATGTCCAAAAAACTTTGTTGTAGAGAATCTATTGTTGACATGCGATTCCTCAAAAAGTTTGGACTGAGCCTTTGCCGATAAGGCATCTTTGGATGTTAGATAAGGATTCGACGGTACCTGAAAAAAGCATGGATATGCGTCAAATAACGGTATAGTTGCAGCTTTTTCGGTGATTAGTGGAGGATGCATAGATTTACAAACAGAAGCAAAAACTTGTAAACCATGTTCCACATGGGAGTTAAAACAATATTCACATCCAAACGAATACAACGAACTTAAAGCTTTGCACGATCACAATTGCCAAATTACGCATCGTGGATCCTCAGGCCCCATGGAAGCAAGCGCCGCATTAAAATGCTTCAACGTTCTGAAAATAAACACAATATTCGGTAAAAGAATTTTCGAGAGAATGGGGATAGCGGCTCGTTTGGCTGAGTTGTTTCGGCGGAAAAATATGGCGAGGAGAAGGAAATAAAAAATGGTGTATGTATCGGGCACGTACAACAGTGAGTCGGTACCTATTAAGAAATTCAAAAAAAAAAAAAAAAAAAAAGGAAATAAAGAAGTGCTAAGTGCTAAGTGGTAAGTGGTAAGTGCTAAGTCCACAATAGGGCGAGCAGGAAGATTAAAGAAAAAAGTAATAAATGCCTTGCAAAAATGCTACGGTATGGTAATTCGACAAAATAAGCTAAAGAGCCAACATAATAGAAGTAGAGAACATTGAACAGCATTTTATATAATCATTTCTTATCAAAACACGATTATCTCAAAGTGATATATTTTAGGCTGGCGTCGGGGATTTCTCAAGAACCAAAAATTGTAACTTTTTCGTTACACTATTTTCCTCTATCTGTACTAAGATTATTCGATATTCCATAATTTGCCCAAAATTCAGCAAATTGCTTATAAATAAATTATTTTTTGCCACAACTTAGTTTGTATAACAGACAATAAAGACTCGTGTAAGGAACTATTAAAAAAAATCAATCTCACACGACAAACGGTTTTCACTTTTCGACCTTGGCACGGGCGTAATTACACGCCTAATTAATTGATAATTTTTATTTTTTTATGATAATATTCTATGGCATTATTTACTAATAAAATTCAAAAGTAAAGAATTTTCTTGTATTACCATATTACCTCACTGTACGTCTTATTTTTCTTGCCATGAATAATTTTGTTTTTTTAGTAATAAAAATCCGTTTTATAGTTAGGTAAAGTCACTCCTTGAGGCATAGATAAAGATCTAAGTGGTAAACTTTTAACGATTAATAAAAAAGAATTTTTTCTAAAGTTGCAAATGATATTTGCCATATATTTTAGAAAGTCGAGGAATTGAATCTAACAAAATAATTTTTGGATTTAGGTTTTTCAAATAGTCCTTTAATTAATAAAGAAATTGAAAAGTTCATCACTTTCCAAAACAACTTCTACGGGATCTTCTCCTGATTCTTGCCGGAGATATTCAGCAACACAGCTTTGAACTGAAGTTACTCTCCAATCAACCATATCGGCATTGACTGCTGGTAACGAGCTACAACTTTCGACGTCGAAGTTAATTTTTTCTTCTTCTGTCATCTCACATTCTGAATCAGCAGCCAGTTCCCTGTAAAGCGCTTTGAGTTCTTTATCAGCAATGTCTTTTTCGTTTTCAATTTGCTCTTCTGTAGTAACTCCGCATTTAGAAAAACAGTTCTTTATTGTCGTGACGCTAACCTCCTTCCAAGCACCCACTACCCATTTGATGGCTTGAAGAACATCGACTCCATTTGCAATTTTTGAAGAAAGCAAATCTTCTTTTACACGTGCAATAACGTAACGCATTAATTTTTTACGACATTTTGATTTGAAACTTTGAATAATCCCAGCATCAAGTGGCTGCAATCGCGAAGTTGTATTCTTTGCGAGGAAAACAATTTTTATGTTGCTATACATATCAATCAAAGACTGAGGGTGAACAGTGGCATTTTCCAAAAGCAACATAACTTTTCTTCCTTCCCTCACCCTTTGTTGGTTTAAGGTGTCAAGTATGTTTTCCATAATATGCACTTGCATCCACGATTTCGGATCATTTCGGGAGATGTTGAAGTGTGAACGAGAGCCATCGAATTTAGTGGATAAACACGAAGTGGCGATAATGCGCAAAGACTCCAAGGAGAAAAAATCTATCGTTGGACATGTTCCAGAAAATATCTCAAAACTTTCTTCAATGTTCCTCACCATCCCCAATGCCGCCATTGAAGTGGAGGCGATTGGCAAAAGGGTAAATATTAGGGATGGATATGGATTGGAAATTCCAGTTATTTACCGTTTTTTTGGTCCAAAAAAACTAGTAAAATGGCTTGAAAAGAAAATTTAGAAGTTAAGGATGAGCTAGTGAAGCAAACCATTAAATGTTTAAGATAAAGAAAAGGATTAAAGAAAATGCTTCCTGTATTTTTTTATCTTTGTCAGCTAATCGAAGGGTAAAAAAAGGCTAAATATACTTTTTCGTACAAAAAAAAATTTTCCGTTTATTAGAGTGTCCGCTAATTAAGTGTGCGCTATATGGAAACTTTTCTATGAGAGTTTGACCAGAATTCTGCCGGGGAAAAGAAATCCATCCGTTAATAAGAGGTGTCCGCCTTTTAGAGTGTCCGTTAATTGGAGGTCACAATTACTGTCAGCCAAGTTTTTGTCAACAATGGCTCCGCGAACGCTCCAAATTTGTGAAAGAAACGTAGATTCTCTGTTAACTTGAATAACCCTTTTTAGAAATAAGAAGGTTTTTAAAAAGCAATCTGTCTATAGTTGCAACATAGGGCTCGAAATATTATAAATGAGTACTTATATCATATGTCTAATAGTGAGTTATTCTTTCTAACTAACCAGTACTTTGACGAGAATATTCTCGCAGTTTTGATGGAATATCGAAACCTCCAGATCTAAGACGCTCGACGGGTGATTATGTGTTGTCCTATTGCTCTCGTGATAACTGTTGAGTTGTACGCTACCACATCTCCCTCACAATCTTCTTTCTTTACCTTCCTGTAAATCAATTTAATCGGTATTTGGTTCTTATCCTATATTTGTTCCATAACCATCCAGTAGAAATTTGTTTCCATTTTTCGATGTTTTGATGATCACCATGATCACAAACTTATTAATTACTATCTATCTTTTCAAATATTTTTGGCTTTTTAGTTAGAATGTGGTTTATTGGGTTTGGAATCCTTTGATATTTTATTTTCTCAAAATTTACTGCTTGTTATTGTAGTTTGATTTTAATTGGAAAAGATTGGTTTTTTGTGCTGATATTCCTCGTTACTTTTTTACTTTGCTTTTATTTTGGAAAATTTTCTGTAAGTTGGAAAATGCCGAGTGAAAAAATTATCTGGTTGGGAAAAGCTAACTTGTGATTATAGTGATGGGAAACAGCTGAGTGGGAAATAGTCAGATAGGAAGCTGTCATTAAAAATATGTAACCATATTGTGTACATGATCTCAGTATATTTTTTCAGCTGTATTAAAAAATTTAATGTCTAGAATTTTTCATATAAATTTTTCAAGAATTTTTAAAAAACGATATTTCTGTATTCTATATCTAGATGATATTTGTTTTTCTATAGTTTTGTTCTCATGATTTAGTTATTATAAATAAATACACACTTTATTTATCTAATTAATAATTTTTTCGACTTCTTTCTAACATCAGAAATAAGGGTTAACTTTTGCATAAAGCCTTTTTCCTGAGAGAAAATTTTGAATTTTAAAAACTCGCGTAATTTCCTGAATACTCTTTTATGTCGACCTGTATTTATGCCAGCCGTTATTCTTTAGTGAATATTAGCTGTAGTGACCGGTCTATCGAGGTTGATTTCCTCATGTATTCTGGACTACCTAGAAAAACTTAATCTTCCTTGTAGTCAGCTACACCCATGAAAATTTTGCCACAGTCAGGTATTATAAATAACTTGCCAAAATTTTATTAACCAAATCACGTGATAGCTTTCTAGGGCCACCCGGGAGTGGGAAATACCAAAAAATGAGCATAAAAAACCGATAACCCGATCTATTTTATTTTATGAAAAGAAATTAAAGATTGTATGGTTAAATGGAATTTTTCAAAAGAAAAAAAAAACTGAATGAGTAGAAAACCAACCAACATTAGAAACAAATAATAGTTGTGATAAATCGGTGTGACATTCATCAAATTTTTTCTTTTAAATCTATTATGTTTATATCCATTCTCCTTCAGAGAAATAAGTTCACACGAGATTTTACGTTCAAGTCAATGTTTTACAATGCTTATTTTTTGTAGATGGTCTTGCTTTAGGTGAACTCGGTTTTTTTATGAGTCGCAAGTTGCTATCTTCGATAGCAAAGGAATGATGCAGATCTGTGAGAAGCTTTATAAATTTATGGCATCTTCATCCACATTATATATCTCAACCATACCGGGGATAGAAAATAACGAAATCCTCAAAATCGATACGACCAAGTGTGGTAAATTTATGAGATAGGACTGAAATTGTTATCTTTTGCTAATAACTCTCGCACTTGGAAGTGGCACCACAAACGGAACATTTCAATAGTAAGTTTGAATTGGGTAAACTTGCTTTTTGACACCACAGACAGATTAAGGATTGCCAACTGATTCAAATTCTTCAATAAACATGGTAGATTCGTGAACTGGAGAAAGCTGAAGATCCTTTAATGGAGTCTGAAGTTCTTCAACAAATGGCTCTGCACATGTACGAAGAAACCGATTCCCATCATATTCTTTTATAGCCAAGTTGTAGATCTTGAATTGGCTTTCAATCTTGAAGAAATCTATCCAATCTCCCCAAAGTGTTATGTTTATGGTACCAGTTGTGTCACTGATTTGCGAGTCAACAAATCTTGTTTAACGATGGAATACATCTACAATACGTGTCATAGTACCAACAGTAACTTTTCCCTGAACAGACTGTAACTCAGAGAGATGATTCTTTCCCACAGTTATGATATTAGTCAAACGCAGATTTGGTTCATCACGTTCAAATGATACTTCTCTTATTGGGAAACCAATACCCGTGATCTCGATTTACCACAATTTATAGTTTTTAATTGTAGGATTTTATTCCAATAAATCCGAAATTTTCACAGCGTCGCCTGATTGATGCTTCCTTTTTAAGAAAATTATTTTCGAAAGGTCAAAGAGACTAGCCTTCTTTGCAGTGTTTTTTTCAGTCTGTATTGAGAATCGAACAGATATTTTTTTCTGAGGCGACATACTGGATATATAGCAAACAGCATCTCCAACTTTTCATTTTTTTTTCCATCTAAAATAAATAGAAGTAGAAAACACAAAACAATATTTTCCTGCAATAATCAATCACAATATATTATTACCCTTTTCTGATCATTATTCCTTTTAAGAAAAATTCTTTTCCCGCCTTGAATTCTTTCCTAAATACAACAACACGATAATTTATTACAACTCCAGAAAGTTACAGTGTGCTCCTAGAGTGAAGGGGGCAGTGGGGTCCCCACTTGCCAAACTTTTGGAAATTCCCAATTAAAAAAAAATTGGTTGACGGGCTCCACACTTATTTTTTGTACCTTTTGATAATAGCGCATTGTTTTTAGAAAAAATAAAGCTCTTATGTCCTATTTTTTTTTTCTGAAAATGAATAAACCCGTTCAAATAACTCGAAAAGTCCCATTTTTTTTCATGGTTCACCCTCCCTTAATTGTCAGAAAATACGCAGCCGACCCCAATTTTGTAACTGTCTACCTCATCTTAAACAAGGTGGTTGCAAAGAGGAAGTGAGGCCATGGAATAGTGAAGAACACAATGATAGAAGAGATGAAAGAGAATTTAACGTTTGTCACACAAAAATTCATACTCCAGCACATAAATTTTTATGACGAGGTTTTGGTATGTGCAAAGTGATGTTTTATGAAGCCTGGTAAGAAACAAAAAAAAAAAAAAAAAATTTCCATTGCATAAGGTTGATGGAGTGTGCAAAAACCTTGAGGTGTCTGTCTTCAGGGTTTCCTATTTTAGTGTGTGGGTTTCTCTTTTCCAGTGTGATTCAAAGGATATTATCACTTTTTACTTCTAGAATACTCCAAATGATTTCGCGAATTTATATACCCGCGAAAAAAATTTTTTCTCTGTCTAGAAAAACCGTTTTGTGTCTTTATTATCTGATTTTAGTAACAGAGTACATAATTCAATCTAAAAAATCTGGCTATTTATATGAGTCTAATTTTCTATGTGCAAGCATGAAAAGACTTAAATAAGCATCAGGAAATATTTTTTACACATAATTTTAGAACAATTTTATACTCAAAGAGGAAACAATTTCAAACAAATAAAGAAAAATAACATGGATGGTAGTAACCAGGAGCGCCAGAGATGAGCCGATCAAAGCTATGGAATTTCTGAAACTCCTATATATGAGGTTATTTTATATAAGGTACGTTCCAGTATTATGTATAAAGCTTCTAATAATTTTTGTCTCATACTGTATTGGAAATATCAAATATAATCTAGCCTAAATATATCTAATCACCCATCGTCTCTTTTCATATCAATCATCTCAGATGTTATCAAAACTAAACAAAACATGCTTGATAAATGCAAAAGTAAACTACAGCGTGGTGAACTTTAAAATAAACATATAACCCAGCGCTTTTAAAACAAATTCCAGGGGTTTTCACACTTCTAAAACAATTGTAATTTGATTTGAGGCAAGAAAAAATATTTTTAAAACACTGCTAAAACTATCTGAATTCTAAAAAAACCAGTTACAAAGGGCTGTGACCGTAAAATTCAAATTTGTTAATTAGGTTAAAATTTATCCATAGTCATCCAACTAAGATAAACGAATGAAAATAGTCTTAAACAGAAACACTCTTGAACAAATTCGGAATCAAATCAAATGTATCCTACAATACTGGCAAATTTAAATCAAACATGGGTTACTGACCACATGAATTTTGTTTCACTTTATCAGGGAAGAAACCTAAATGTAATGGAAAAAATTGAAAATTTCATGTTATATGGGAGAAGTAGCCAAAAAATAAATTAGAGGGATACAGAATGGTTCCCTGACTTTTTAAAATCCTTTCCTGATTTTTGAAAAATTCCCTGAAATTCTTTTACTGGTGTGAAAAAGGCCCTTTTCCCCCTGACTTTAGCAACCCTACCTTAATATGCGGTTAGGGTTAAGTTTATATGCCTAAGTATAATTGTCCAAAAACGGTACTTTTGGGCTGAATTATAAACAGGTATATATTCAGGCACCCTGAATTAAAAAACAGTTTCTAACTAATTATCATAAGGGAAATTTTAACGAGCTAAATTACTAAAAAGTGCGTAATTTGCAGATTAGGGCCAAATAACAAAAACATAATTCTTCAGAGTAGTGAATGTTTTAATATATTAAAACGTATTTTTTAATAGAAGCAGTTAAAGGCTTTTCTGGGGGTAAATTTTGACATGATGGGTCATAACTCAACCAAAAAAAAATTCAAAGAACAATAAATTTCATAAGTAGATGCTAAATAAAATGTTAATATTGGGTCATAACTCAGCCAAGAAAAAATCCAAATAACATTACATTTATATATAATACTATATATAATATTACGAATATTTATACAGGATAGCAACTTTAGTGAATTTCACTGTTATTAATGCAGATCTTTTTCAGGGCAGAGGCTCAATTTAAAGCTGCCATTTGTGCTACGGCAATAATCGACAACGAAACTAAAAAAAATCTGTTGTATGCATGTACATGTCTGAATTCTATGGGAACATTGTTTTTTTCATGCTGAAAGTACACCGCATCATGATCAGAAAAATAAACTGTTTTTATTATTAAAGAAAATGAAAAAAACTTCCAACAAAGTGTTCTTAATGTAAACATGATTAATTAGAGAGAGCCATTAAGATGGATTGGTTCATACATGATGAATGTATATGATCTAATAATTTCTTGCAACTTATTACTAGTATCGTCAAATGCATCTATATTGAAATCAAAAAAGTAAATTACCAGCCTGTCTTGCAAGAGCTGCATGGATTCAATTATAAAATATTCTAAGAGTTGAATTAGGCTGTCTATATATTAAAGAAACTTGTAGATTGATATTTGCAAATTCTGGTTTTCCTAATTTCTAATTTTCAAAATTTACAACCCTTCATGTTTCTCATGTTAAATGACATGCACGTAAAGCCATGTAAATTTAACCAGGTACGTTTGGCCCGGGTTAAACCGCTTTTGGCAATTAAGCGTAAAACTAATGACAGCTTCTGGGACAGTCAGATTTTGTACTCTATGGCATGTGCATGCTCACGCTAGCATAATAGGAGACTGTGTACGAAGTATCATGAAGGAGTTGGCCGAACTACCCGTTATCGTGAAAGATTCTTCAGCTCTTTCAATTGGAATTCAAATTCAAAATTGAGAACGCCTTGCAAACTTTTATTATGAAAATTATTATAACAATGTTCTCTTTAAAAGGAGGCAACTGAAAAAGATCCCACATGCAATTACTGGCTTTCCTCCGAAAGGTTTGTCACATTGAAAAGCTTCACGTGGACGTAGATTAACTTGTTGAGATAATGTATTTGACACCATCGAAATCTCGTCTATAAATATATATCTATATTTTTGCTTTTGACAACTTTAGTCCCTAAGATGTAAGAGA
Organism: Euphysa ruthae; assembly: GCA_035046665.1. Classification (NCBI taxonomy): domain Eukaryota; kingdom Metazoa; phylum Cnidaria; class Hydrozoa; order Anthoathecata; family Corymorphidae; genus Euphysa; species Euphysa ruthae. The sequence continues at coordinate 7,239 of JAUZNK010043340.1, read as the reverse complement.
TCTATCATTCAGCGGAAAATATTTACTTCTTGTTTGGATACATAAGCCAGTATGAATTGTTGTCCTATATGTATTAATAGCAACTACTCCTGTTGGCGAAAGAGTTAATTTTCTTTTTTTTTGTCAGGTTCACCACCATGGCACATCATTAGTTTACTAACACAATGAAAATGGTTGTTTTTACGCCTCCACCTCCAGTTTAAAATTGTTTAATTTCTTTTGGAGTCTTACAAAATGAGTTCTTCATAAGATCTCTAGCCCATTTATGTACTCCAATAAATACTTTTCTTTGTAATGTGTTTAATCCTCTTATATAACTATCAACTTCAGTGATATTATTGGTTTGTTCTAAAATCCTGTTTGTTGGGACGTGAATATCATCTGCAGGCTGTTTCCTTGTCATCCAATAATGCTTCTTGGAATTGCTCAATTACATAATCATTTTCTTGCTATCCAAACAAATTGTTATTCAGGATCATATCATTCTGAACTAGTAAATGCTTCTTCGAGTAAATCTGTAAATGGCTCAATTCGAGATTTATTCAATTTTACAATTTCTTATGTTCTAGGGGTATTCAGTGTGTCAACATATGTATGAAATTCAGACGATAGTAATTTAGCCTCAGACCGAAAACGTACTTTGCGACACTAAAGCTTCTCTGAAGAAATTATCAAAGGAATTTTTTTTTGGATACAAAGACCCTGATTGAAGGTTACATTCAACAAGTTCCTCAATGAACTCATTTGGCTGACAATCATTTTTATTAAGCTTAGGGACAAGACGAAACTGTGTAACGTTTTTTAGATTCCATTTTTGAAAGTTGTATTCAGCCGATCAATGTACCTATCAATCATATTTTTTTTAATTATATCTGGAATTTAAAGGCAATTGTCTTATTTCCTCTTCACATACACAAATACGACAGCGATTGTCAGGAAGGTTACTATTAGCCAAAATAACTGCAGTAAAAAATTTCCTTAACCATGTTAAATTTTCTTAATTCCCTTAACATGACTTAACTTAACTTACTTGAAATAGAAAAAAAAAATAAACGCATGCATAAACAAATAAAGGAAGTTAAAGAGAAGTTGAAAGAAGAACGTATTAAGAGAAATGAATCTTTCCAATACATCAGATCATTCGATGTGGTAGAACTTTCAGGTGGTCTATCTAAGAACACCCAAAATGAGGATTTTTATTTCCTCTTCACATAGACAAATACGACAGCGATTTTCAGGAAGGTTACTATTAGCCAAAATAACTGCAATAAAAAATTTCCTTAACCATGTTAAATTTTCTTAATTCCCTTAACATGACTTAACTTAACTTACTTGAAATAGAAAAAAAAAACAAACGCATGCATAAACAAATAAAGGAAGTTAAAGAGAAGTTGAAAGAAGAACGTGTTAAGAGAAATGAATCTTCCCAATACATCAGATCATTCGATATGGTAGAACTTTCAGGTGGTCTACCTAAGAACATCCAAAATGAGGACACTGTAGATATAGCAAAATTAGCTGATATTACAAATTTCAGATCATATTGATATAACACATCGTCTGTCTAATAAACCAAACTCTTCTATTATAATTAAGATCACAACAAAATCAAGCAGGCGAAATTTTTACTTTCAAAAAAAAAAAAAAAAATTTACTGTCAACATCTTGAAAACTCAAAAATGGAATATCCTGATCCAGATGTCGAACGTGATGTTAAAACTTTTATATACATGAATGAGTCGCTGACTCCCGAAAATCTAAACCTCTGTAATAAAACGAAAGCTGCAGCCAAATTGCTGAATTTTAAACATCAAGCCTGTACATACAAAGGTCAAGTGCAATCTCGTAGAGCATTTTGAAGTAGAGAAGTTATAATTAGATGTGAAGAAAGCCTTGAAAATATCAAGTAAATATGCCTTTCTGTTGGTGATTAAAAAACATAAACCACAATGATGATGATACAATACACACTTTTGTTGTACTACACATTAGCTTAGCTAAGTATTTCATTTTACATTCTTCAATTGTGTTGATTTTAAATTGTGTGAAATGTCTTTATTTTTTTATTTTTTTTAAGGAAAACATAGGCATCAACGTCATCAATGAACAATTAATAGTGTCATAAGTGCAGGAAAGTTATAAAAACTGGGGAGATATGATGTAAGTTTTGCGATTGCAACTACCAACTCAAATTCCAATCTCTCACTGTAAAAGAATCTAAAGTGCTTAACGAAAATCAAACTTTTTTTTGTGATTACTGACAATTTTATCAATGCGGAAATTTTGAATTTCATGTTTTATATAACCAAAGAGGACTATTTTGTGATACTTATGATGTTTGGCATCATCTGAAATGTAGCAATATAACTTTGATTGAATATAAAGAGCTTTAAAAGGATAAAGCTAGATTCTGGGAGTTTGAAAATTGCTACGGAGAAATTTTTCCATTTAACACAATTGATAGCACCAATCTCGAAAACATTTTAAATCTACTTAAAAAGAAAAAGGAGTATTTTGCTATGAGGCAAAATAATTTTTGTGATATTTGCTTTATTTGTAACACTAAAGTTAAAAATTTGCTAAAAGGTATAGATTGTAAATCTTGTAAGGCCTTTGTTCATAGAAGATGCACAATTCAAAAATGAAACACAAAGACGTTGAAAATATCAAGGAGACTCCATGGGAATGTATTGAATGCTGTAAGATCAAGTTTCCTCCCACATACATTTCAAATATTGGAATAGAAGTTCTAAGTTTTAATAATAATTTTAATTGTAACTGGGCCACAAGAAAAATACCAAAAATTATGAGATTTTGGAGCATTTTATTTAGTCAAAGACAAGGACAATAATTTCAAGCTTTGAGATTGAAGAAAGACTTTAAATATTACTTAACACATGATTTTCACAAACTGAAAAATGAGCTAACACCCAAAGATTTTAATGTTTTTTATAGTAAGTAAGTAAAAGTAAAGTAAAAATCTTTACTTTAAATTGGGAAAATCACAACGTTAGTAGAAAACACTAATCAAATCCAATTGTAAAACTATATAAACTAAATAATATAATAAATTAAGGGTTAAAAGAAGATATATCTATAATTAGGCACAGATCTTACATTTTCAGTAGATATCAACATGTTTAATTTCAGATTTAAAAAACAACTTTTACAAATTATAAATCTAAAATTGTTGCTCTGACAGAAACCTGGAACCCATTTCATAAACGACATATTTTTAACCCTGGTACCCTAGATGGGTATCACTCTTTTTTTGGCATCAATGGTAAAACAATGAAAAGTGGATGTGATTTTTACATTCATAGTGACCTCAAATATTTTAAAAGAACTAGATGCTTACAAAGGGGATGATTATAATGTATTTCAAATGAAATTCACTGAAATTGTTTATAAAATAGGTCAAATATAGTTATTGGTGTTTGCAAATTAAAAAAGAAAAAAAACATTCATTCTGTCTAGACTTCAAAAAATTGAGACAATTATCAATTGCAAAAGAAAAGTAAAAAATTGTAAAATTTATTTAAATAATGATAAAATTATCTTAACAGACCGAAAAGAAATTGCAAACAAATTTAATGAATTCTTTATTAATGTTTCCCAAAAACTAGCTGACAATATAAGGGATACTAATATTGATTTTGACTATTATTCAAAACTCCAAATGAGCATATATTGATGAAGTTCTTAATCTTAATAATAAGTTAGATTGTAGGAAAGCTGAAGATTGTTATGGAATAAAACCAGAAATTGCTGCCCCTTATATTTTTCAAATTCTAAAGTTTATTTTCAACAGAGATCCTTTGAAACAAGCACCTTCATAGACATAACAGCTAAATTTTTCCCAGTACATAAGAATGACTCCAAAATGATAACTTCAAAATATAGATCTATCTCTATGCTTCCAATCACCAGCAAAATATTAGAAAATCTGATGTTTACTTAGCTTATAAAATTTTTTGAAAAATTTGAAATTAAAAGAATATTCTTGCTTCATTTTTGACAAGAAACTGACATGGGAACGTCATATATCCCAAATACACAAAAAAAACTTAGTAGAGGTATTTTATACAAATTGAGGTATTACACCTTAAAATATATGCTTAAGATATGCTTTCAACCACGTATAGATTATGGTGCATTGACCTGGGAATCAACAGCTCGTAGTCAGATTAATCATATTTCTAAAGATGTAAGAAAAGCCATTAGGTTCTTCAATATTGAATTTTATTCTTCTCTTTTCCAATATTTAAAATTTCAAACATTTTACCTATTGAAGAAAATGATTTACTCTGTAATGAGATATTTATGTGGAAATACTCCAAAGGCCTTTCATCAAATAGTTTAGAAGATATCTTTGTGCAGAATGATATTTCACAAGCTATCAACACTGGTCATCATAATAGATTATATGTACCTTTTTGTAGAACTAATGAAGCTAAAAGATCAATAGCAACGGACCGAAGATCTGGAATACAAAATTACAAGATGAGATTAAAAAAATCTACTACATTATTTACCTTTAGAAAAAATTAAAAGTTGTTTTTTACGATGAAAGATTGTATTCTATTTATTATTCTTATACTATTACAAATTCTAAATCGTTCCACAAGATCTCTTCACACTTTATTTTTGTTTATTTTTTATTTTTACTTATTTTTTTATATCCTTAGAAAATACTATTCTTTTTATCAACTTAATTTTATCAATATAACAAGAATTGAACTTTTTTTCATTTTGTATTTTCTTTTACAATTTTTGTCTCAAAATTTTTCTATAAATTTTTATGCACTTAATTATATCTCTTTTAAAGAATTTTGAATGTTTTAAGTGCTACGCAAAATATTTCATCCCACGCTGAGCCACTTTGAAAAGAAACAAAACACAAATCGACCCCAAGCTATGATAGTCATTTGAAAAGTTGCTGTTCAAAAGATCGCAACGTTTGTGACGTTTCTTCAGAACGTTTCTTCAGAAATTCCAGTTCCTTTCAATCTAGATATAATACGGACCAATTCATTACATCATAAATCAGCGCATGACAATGCTAAAAAAAAATTTGGAGGGCCAAGCTAGTTCACCATACTCAAAACTTCATGTAGGAACTTTTTCCAGTACACAGGTGTTTCTTTGATATCGCTCATGAAACTAAATGCTTTATCGGATGCTATAAATTGTTTCGCAATCTCCTTGAAACTTGTACTTAACATTCTTGCGTTTAATGTACCTGAAATGACTTTCTTCATTGCAATATTGATACCCCTATTCAAGGTAAGCTGTTACGACACTGGGTTTGCAAAAAAATATATAGTCTGGGTCAAATGCAAAACTCTGATTAAAATATCTCACTTGACTAACCATTTTGCGCTCAACTTGCTACCCAAATTTCCCTGTAGGAAATATATGTGTATGTGCTAACTCTTCACAAAAATTATCATTCAAGATATTTAAAGGAATTTGTCCTTCGCCAAAATTAGAAATACGACCAGTTTCATTAGCACTCATTCTAAATTCATCAAGAGGGTTATTTTGATCAAATTCATCTTCAACTAGAATAGGCATATGTTTCTCTTCATTATCTATCATGTGCTGTAATACATCAAATGACTTATATCAATCTTCTACACTAGAATCCTTGCCAGAGATGTGAATTAAATCTTGAGGAACATTTTTAAAATCTATGTTAATATCATGATACAAATAGTCATTTTCGTAGTATTAAAATAAGTTACGAATCTTTGTTGATTTATCACCTTCAAAATATACATCGATATTTCATTTGCGCTTTATTTTACCAAAAAAACTCCATTGCTACTTGGCTCTCTTGGTAATGTTATCACAGTATCATTGATTTCAATGGGAACGTTATATAAACTCCCTTTTAACTTAGGTGACTTAGGCCACCTGGTGCATTTACAGAAAAGCAAAGACAAACAAATGACGTGTCGTTCACGGCGCGATGTCGTCAATATCTAAATAACGGTTTTAATTTAATGTTCTTGGTCCATTAAAAATAATTTGTACAATTCATCTCCATTGTTTAACAGTGTTTAAACAATGGGGAAATATAAATTGTACCCATAATCCAATTCGCTTGAATCCAATGATTTATTTGACGAATTTTAGACGAACAAATTAAAAGCACCAGCTAGCTGTTTCTCCAAATTTAGAATGGCTTTGATTAAAAGATCCTTGAACTAAAGTACTAATAGAAACCATCATAAAACAACTATAAATTACATATATATAGACATAAAAAAATGACTGGTTTTATATACTGCATAGGTTTTATATAGGTTGTATAGGTTTGATAGTTTTAGTAATGCTAAGTCAAGTTAAGATATTTATAGAAACGTGTAGTGAGGAGCAGTAAAGAGGAAAAGCAATTTTTTCTCCGAGACGAGAGAATATGTTCTGTGTTTGCACATTCAAACTCAAACACAGAAAAAAACTCTCAAACAAAACAAATCCAGAAAACCAGACCAAGCACGAAGTAGTATCAAATTTTAGCGCAAAATCAAATTGCTTTTTGATATAAATTAATCCGTCTCCTCGACTAAAAGTCATAAGATGCGCTACCGAAAAAAATGTCACGACGACAGACACTGATTTGAAGACATCACTCTTCTAGTGGTGAGGTAAAAATAATAATATTTTTTGTTTTACCGGATTCAATACTGCATCCTTCTGCAGTGCAATTTATCATTTTGAAAGAAATTTCTTCTGAAAATAAGCACTTGGTACTTTTAGGAGATTTCAATATTGATTTACTTCAGTGTGGTACTAACAGTGAAACATCTGATTACTTTAATCTGATTTAATTTAACAACTTCTCATAGCATTCTTTCTTTTATAGCACTTCCAAATAGAGTTACAGATCAAAAACTCTTATTGATAATATTTTTTCTAACCACACAAATAGTGGAATCATCTATGGTAATTTAACCATTTCTGGTCATTTGCCTCAGTTTTTTATATGTCCTGAATTAAATAACAATTTTGCTCCTCGTAAACATCGCATTTATCGAAGAAATATCGGTAATTATAACAAAGAGAATTTCATATCAGATTATTTAAATATTGACTGGAATGAAATTTTAAATACTTTTCTTGTATCTCCTGCTAGCTGTCTCGAAGTTTCCTCTATCATTTCAAACCTTAAATCTAGGAAATCTTCTGGACCAAATAGTATACTAATAGACATACTGAAAGAATTTAATCATG
>JAUZNK010043329.1:0-16869 GCA_035046665.1 Euphysa ruthae | reverse complement strand
ATGAATCATCGAATCCTTTATTATATGTTTTGAGCTGTAAAATATTGTATTTCTTTTGAAGTATCACTCCATGCACTCCATTCGAATGAATTTAAATGTTGCTACCTACACCCTTGGATGTAATGCTCATCACTGTGTATGGACCTAACCATTTTTGCAAAAACCTACTGCCTTTTCGGTCGAACCGTTTGTTGTTTTTCAAAAGAACAATATTATCCAAACTAACCTCAGTTTTTGATATATGTCTACGATCGTAATCTCTTTTCTGCTTTTTTGAGCAGTTTTAATGCTCCATCGGCAATTGCATCTCTGATTTCACAAGTTGAAGTAAAAACCGCACCAAAACTTGCAAAGTCGAATGGCTCTTGTTGATTCTCGTTTGATTCATTTGTATTCAATTTATATTTTATATCAATAGGCATCACTGGCTCTCTGTTATACATCATTACAAATGGAGAATATTTTGTTGAGGAATGACGACTAACGCGATGAGCAAAAAATATCCCTTCAATAATATAGGGTCACTGTTCGGGATTATCTTCCAAAACCTTTACTAAAGAGTTCTTCATTGTTCTATTTTGGCGTTCTGCCAACCCATTAGCTTGAGGATGATAAGCAGATGTAACTCTTTGCTTGACTCCCGTCAGTTTGTGAAGCTCCTTGCATACTTCATTAACGAATTCACGACCCTGATTTGATTGATTTGAATTTCAAAGCAACCATGGCGGTATATTACATCATATAAAAATTGAGCTACTGTTGATGCATATTTGTTTTTAGTCGGCTTCCCTTCTGACCACTTTGAAAAATAATCAATGAGAACAATAAAATGACGATGACCATCTACTTCGGGAAAATTACATATATCAACCCCAACCTGTTTCATTACGCTTTTCGGTACAGGTATTGAATTCAACTCAGTTTTTGGAGATTTCAGGTCAGCTTGCTTTTGGCATTAATCGCAACTTTGAATAAAGTCAATCACATCCGAAGCTATAGAATGCCAAAAGAATCTTTGAGCCAATTATTCATATGTCGAATTTTTACCTTTGTGTGCAGCCATTGCCTTGCAATGTTCAGACTCACCAATACCTTTGTCAATATCGCTCACTATTTCGATCTGTGGATTTCGTTTTTTGATGACGAGTCTCTTTAAACAATAAAGATGACCATCTTTTAACTCATATTTCTTTACAGCACGTCTCAAATATTCTTCAATTTCGTTAATTTCAAAATGTTTTCGACTTTGTGTTTTATTTACGTCCTTTTCTTTTGCCATTTTTGTGCTTACTAAATTGTTTTTGTTCACATGTTCCATTTGTTCGATTCAAACATAATTTTCAATGCAATGACTTCAAATTCAGATTGAATATGACTTCATGAGTTTAAGAAGATTTTAACTCTTATTTTCCCAGTAAAATAAGATTTTCTCAAGTTTAAAAAGTCATAAATTTTAGAGTGTTATGAAGAAATTAGTCAAAAAATTCTTTCAACAATTATTTGCTATGATAGAGAAAATAGTTATCTAAAGCTATAGGTTTTGCTTTATAATGCAGGGTCTTTAGGTCAAGTCATTTTCTGTCACGCTCATACTAAAAATTGATAGCTGAAATTTTTGTTCAGATATTAAAAATACCTTAGGACCAGGTTACGATCATGTTGGATCTGTTTAAAAGATCTCTTAAAGAAGTTTTTGGTGACGCAGAGGGAAATAAAATAAATTATTCAGATAATTATATATAAATTATAATAAATTATTTTGCTCATAGATGCGATCTAAAAGACAAATTTGGAATCAGACCAGGTAATGCTGGAAAAATAGTTAAGCAGATTTTGATTGATAAGGGAATTGATGCATCATCGTTATCAGAATAAAAAAGAGAAGCTGGAAAAAAAAATTCCAAACCGAATTAGAAGAAAAATGAGGTGATTTTAGTAACATATCTAAATACCGCGAAATTTGAGGTGGGTCAAATTAAATATCTTAAATAGTGAAATCATGGCGTGAAAAGTTACATTGTTGTTGAGAAAGGGTTTAATCAAAGTATGATTTTGGTAACAAAACTTTAGATGACTTCAATGTGACTCTTTAAACCATGTATGAACAGCTTATAATATAATCGAGACTGTCCTATAAGTAGGCTAAGGCAAGTCAAATGTACCACTTAAAAAAATTTAAATTTAAGTCAAATTATTGCTGGAGAATTAGAAAACAATATTTTATTACCTTGCCAATATAAATTATCAAACACATAAACAAAAATTGTTCAAAAAAGTATATGGTGATTTCTTATTCTAATAAAAAGGTGTTAATTATTTTGAATGAATTCAAAATAAGAAACAAATAGAATATTTCATCTAAGCTGCCGTATTTTGATAAATGTATCAAAGGTCATCTATTACAATTCAAATTCAAACTTTACATAAAACGTTGACTTGAAACTCCCATTTTCCTTTTATTTCATTTACAGCAAAAAGTCAAAATAATATTTTGTTAGAATTTGCTGGTGGAAGAGTTTTCCTCAAGTATTTTAAAGATTCTAGTAATAATATATGTTATTAAATCCTTTAGCTTATAAATTATTTATTTGAATTTTCTTTAATTCAGATTATGCAATGGTGCCTCAAAACCACAAGAAGAAACAAACTTGTAATTTACTGCAAAACTGATAGACATGATCCAAGAGGGGAAATATAAAAAAGATCTTGTTGTTTCTGAAACATTCACAAAGCTCACATTCGAAAATGGATCATTTAAAACCGAAAAATCTGAAATGAAATGTCGCAAACAATCCCTAAAATCCATACGAGAAGATTTGTTAATGCGGCATTTAAAATTCAGGAAAAAAAAAACTGATGAAGAATACAATAAAATGTCAAAAAATAAAATTATAACAGAGCTTGAAACCATCAATGAGTACCAAAAAAGTGACCTTTAGAACAGTATATCTCAGTTAGGTAACAAGTTAAAAATAATTCAAAGAAAATGACACTTAGTCCTTTAGCATGAAGCTTCCACAGTAAGCAACCATAGTCATATTTTAATGACCGTTTCGTGTTTACATGACCTTGCAATTTACTACACCAATGTGTATAATATAGAATTAAATATTTGACCCGTTATACCATATCGACCCCGCACGTGCATATTGAAGCCGGGGGTAATCTGATTATTTTCAGGCTTTATAACATTTTTAACATAAAGCTGGTATAATTAAATTTAATATTACAGATTTTTACATTTATATAACCCAAGAAAAACACAGCGAACACCACATTAACTCAATTTTTTAAAGGATAATATGTCAATATGGTAAAAAGGAGTTTATACCAAGTTGACCCCGAAGCGACTGTTGAACAGCCAACATGGTAGAAGTCAAAAATTTTTTTTGTGAAGACAATTTAATGTAAATTTATCGAGAGTATAAACTTTCCAATGCACGCCACATGTCTCACACGCCCTTAAGCGTCAATATGGTATAGGTAGAACAACTTTTACCAAGTTGACCCTAAAGTGACTGTTGAACAGCCAACATGGTATAAGTCATAAATTTTCTTTGTGAAGACAATTTAAAGCAAATTTATCGATTTATCGATAGTATAAACTTTCCACATGTCTTACATGCCCAGAAGTGTCATTTTGGTATAGGTAAAACAGCTTATATCAAGTTGACCCCAATGCGACTGTTAAACAGCTAACATGATATAAGTCATAGATTTTCTTTGCAAAGACAATTTAATGCAAAATTTTGCGAGCTGTGTTTATCTTCACTAAACCTAGAAAATTTAGACATTGAAATATGTTTAATTTATTATTTTTAAAAAAGGAATTTACCTTTTTCCTTTCTTTTGCGTGTTTAAAAAAGGATCACAGCAGTTTCTAACATTCTTCTGCTCCAAATTTGTATTAAAAAGTGATATATATGTTATTAAGATTTATTTAGTTCAGTTCTTCTGCTCTTCTTTTGTTTTTTTTTTTAGATGCTAACCTGAGTGTAACAACAGTCGTTTGATCAATAATAGTGATTGTTATATTTAACGAGAGGAACCAACAAATTGTCAAGACAATATTTCCAGATGGGCACATGTGATGGGTTTTGGAGTACTTACAGCACCCATTTGCGCCTACGAAATTCGCTAATATGATCCTTCTACATCAGTTATGTGGGAAAAAGTGCATTCATTGGGACTCAAAATGGTTAACACCTTTTCAATTTGACACATATGTTGATTTCTTTTATTGTTTAATTTTATACTAGTTATATAACATATAGCTAGCTGTGCTACAATTAAATAAATACTAAATAACGAAATACATACCCCTACCACATAGTTCCCTATATGTGAAAACAGTGCGTTTTTTATTTTGCTCATATTGGGCCTCATTATAATAATGGTTTACACCTTTTCAATTTGACCCATATATTGATTTTTTTTATTATTTAAATAACACATAACACATACCACATCATCATTTTTATTTACTTACACACAAAAAGTAACAAACTTTCACCAAATAAGAGAAACATGAAATAATGTGAAAATATCTCAAACTAAACCGGAAAACAAAGAGCTGCTATATTGACCCGCACTTATACCATATTGACGACATTAAGAGAATGCTCATAAGCGTCAACATGGTATAACAATCACCGTGGTATGGTACATTTGTTCGGTAAATTTTCCTTGTTTGTTGTTAACATTTTCTTCTGCGATAATATACAGACCAGATTTTATACCAAATTTAACCGTTAAACCGGTTTTACACCATCTGATAACACAAAATCTGAGAAAAGATTGATTTTTACCTTAACAACGTCGAGTTTGTGAGCACCCGGGTATTCCCGCAATAAAAAGTTGTGCTAATCAAGAACTGTTTTTATTTTTGTGACGTCACCTTAATACTTTAGATGAAATATTACATTTAAACAGAACAAAGAAAACTAGTGGCAAAATCCCTATAAATTTACTGCAATTGGGTGGTATAGATGCAGCTGAAGCTTTAACAGACTGTTTTAACAAGCCACTTAAAGGAGAAGTCTTTCGTGATGAGTTAAAATGGACTGGTATAATTCCCATACATATTATATAAATAAATAAAGGCAACTTCCGCATTAATTGCTCTGTTAGCAAGTAGTTGAGGATTTTTCTTGCAGTACTACAATTCTCTATTCTTGGTCCATTATTATTTAACTTCTTTATCAATGATCTTCTTTTTCTAGTCCAGAAATGCTACATCTGCAACTTTGAAGATCACAGCACCATAAACGTGTGTGGCTCAAATTTTGAAAATATAGTGTCTAGATTAAATTCGGATCCCCATTTTGTCGTGAAATGGTTTGAATACAACGCTATGGTTGCTAACCCTGACAAGCTCCAGATGATTTTTCTTGGAAATAGAGGAAAAACTAAAAGGGGAAATTATTGAAGATAAACTTTCTTTTGTCTTTTACATAGAGAACATTTGCAGTCGGTATAACAATAAAGTCAAAGACCTTCTAAGAATTAGACGAAGTCAAAGCTTAAAATCAAAACTTTAAATAAAGCAAAATCATTGTAGAAATCCTAAATTTTGTCAATTTTTAACTATTTTCCACTCATTTTGATGTTTTGTAACGGACGAACATTAAAGGCAGTAGTTAACAATTTCAACATAAATTATGAAAGATTATCGTCGGATTGATCTTTGGTTTCGAAACAGGTCTATTGTTGCCAAAACAAGGAAATCCCGGCTTATTTTTCTAGGGAAAAAAGTCCCTGAAACATAATCTATTTCTTGCTGTAAAGAAGTCGAACTGTCAGGAGTTACTATTGATTGCTGTTTAAACTTTTCTAGTCATATTAAGAGAGTTTGGAATAGAGTAAACAATAAGGTTAGCGTTTTAATGAGAATTAGGCATGTTAAACTAAGTTTAAATGCCTATATTAGTCTAATTTTTGTTGAAAAGGCACATGAACGTGTATTGAGAGTTGTTTACAAATGACTGCATAATGAGTCTTTCGGAGATGGAAAATAGGTGTATCATTCATAATAGTCGAGGTGTATAAAATACTAAACCAATTGAATCCAAAATTTCTTTGGAATATTTTTGATCGTAAGGTTACGCCTTAAACATCGTGTCTTGCTAAACTCCAAGTTACTCGCACTGTTACCTATAGCACAAATTCCTTGCAATTTAAAGCTAGTCAATGTTTAAATGCCTCAATGAGATTTTGAAATTAACCATTAACGTAAAAATAAATATAATTTTACAAATTTGTTCATTTTAAATTTAAATCTTGTAGGTTCTTATGGTTTTTCAGAAAAGAAGTTTTTTATTTAATTAATATATTTATGAGACGTTTAGTTGTTTCGAGTATTCACATGCAATATTTTAAGAACAACAAGCTTTAGGACCAATTTCACTTGTTTCAATGAAAAAGAAAATTAAGCTTAATGGGATAAGTCTGGTATTGAATTTGTGTTTCGAAGAAAATGATTTGGAGTACATTCATTTTTTTATCAGAAGCTGACTAGTGAAAATAGGGATCATCAGGCTAAGAAATTCAAGGGGATGGATTTTATCCCCAAGATCCAGACAAACTGAAAAAAAAAAAAAAAAAAAAAAATTGAATGAATACTTAATTAGATATATGAATAAATATTTAATCTTTGTCGTCATCACTGGTAGTTCATTCATACAGAGAACGTGTTCTTAGGTAGATCCGGAGTGAGGGGAGGGAATAGGAAACCTAAAACTTTGGAGAACGCAAAACAGAAACTTTTAAGAAATATTGCGGGAAAAATGGGCGGATTTTTAAGAAACTTTGAGTGCTCAATAGTGAGGTATTTTCTTATAAAAAAAAAAAAAACTCATTATACTTCAAAGACCAAGAAACCAAGAAACCAAGAAACCAAGAAAAAATAAATCATATGAATTTTTACACATAAAGTGGAAAAAAAAAAAGACTTTTAAAGAAAATAGTTTTTCAGCTTCATGGACAGACTCCAAATATTAGCGAAATGAACAGGAGAAATTTGTCAGAAACTTAAGAAAAACTTAATCTAAAATTCTATTTGGTGTATAATGCAATGTTTGATTTATTCAGAAATAAATTGATTCTCAAGCCTATTCATGTTTATTCTTTAAAAACTTATTAAAGTGTCTTACGTGTTTGAATAAAGATTTCGGTGCGGCAGTTGCATTTTTTTCCAGCAAATATTTTGGCCAATCAAACACATCCTCATCACACTTCTGTTCAGGTAGTTCTAGAAAAGAATGATATAATTTATAATTTTCAAGTAATTTTTGTTATATTCAGTAATCATTCTCGAATTTTAACTGGTTGATTATTAATAATATTATTAATAATATTAATACTTTGCCTGCAAGGAAAAAAGTTTGCCCATTGTTGTGAGCATGAAAAAGGAAAAGCCTATTCAATAGAAACACTTTCTGAAAACTAGCCATTTTTAAAAAAGCTTGAGCGAAATCAAAAGTTTGCGATCAAGAAATAAAAACAAACATTTTTAAAGTTACAAAATTTTCGAAACCACATACAACGATGTAAAATGCTTTTGAAAGCTTTATTTTATCCTGCGTTAAAATGTCTAGCAAAAATATTTTTTCTGAAACAGATCTGCATAATATCAAAAATATATTCAAAAGTTTTCCCTCAACATCATCATTAACTCCATTTTTACTTACCTTTCCAGCAAATACTTTTTGTAAAAAATTATAAAAAAATAAATTATTAATGCATCATTTTAAAAATTGTGTGATGACTTAACATCCTGTGATCCTATCCATAAGAAATTGTTTTGCTGTCACCATGGTGACAACTTTTGTGATATACTTCATGATATTCTAATCAAATGCATCTTCAATAAATTTGACAAAGAGGAAATTTCTTCTTGGTTTGATGTTGGCATCAATACCAATATTCCCTCTCAAAGGTATCAAGTAAAACCACATTCAAGCCCATAACTTTCTCTAGCAAGGGTGTAATTGGCAATTGGTGTAATCTAGGGGGTGTAATTGCTCATCGCAGCCATTGTTTTCATTGTGTTAAGAAAAGACAACTTTTGAATGTAAAAGATTTATGGCTATCATTCGACCATGTGTTAAATATTGCTGCCAACTTTGTGTGTGAGCCCCTGTTGTATGTCTACATCTTCATGACCAAACACATATACTAAACCTAGATGGACCTGATCTTTATTTGAATCTTCTATCACTTTCCCAACATGGAAATTTAACCTCATTATCACTGCTCTATAAGTATTTCCAAGGGCACTGCTCTGATGATTTGAAAGAATTAACACCTTCACTTAAGAATTTCTTAAGGACCACAAGGTTTTCATCTGATACATATCCATTAACAGTACAGATCACTAAATCTCAGAAAAATTTTTATTCCTTAAGTTTTGTCATACGTATTATTTGCTTATGGAACTCTCCGCTTTCAGATTGCTTTCCTTCACATTATGACCTCCAATTCTTTGCATCTAATACTAACAAATAGCCTTCTTAGTTTGTGTAAGAACTGTTTTATCTTTATCTCTTATTTTAGCTTTCTGCCCATTATTATAAAAAAAAAAAAAATAAAAAAAAACGTCAGTCATAAGAAGTTATTATTCACAAACTTAACGGCTAAAAAAACAAGCACAGAAAACAACATACCAGATTCACTGCTTTTTTGTCTTTTTAAACTATTTTCACTGAGCTCATCAATTTTACGCTTTGTTCTTTTATCAAATCTAAAAATCAAATTCTGAAATATTAACATAAAAATTCATTATTGGTCACATTTGTAAAATGTTATTATTGACAAAATGAAATTTACCAAAAGTTTGACAAAGGTTCTTGAGGCTGGTGTTTTTAAACTTGGTAGGAATTTAAAAGATATCTCTAAATACAAGGTAATAAAAATTTAAACAAAAGGTTATGATTAAAAGTCAAATTATATTTAAAATTGGCATAAGTATTTCAGATAAAGAAAAAATCTTTTTTGTTTAAACAAGTTTGAGGATTCCTGCTAATTTTACCATAAAAAGAACGCAAATATAGATTCACAAAATAAAAAAAAAAAGACTAAAAAAAAATATTAACAAAGGACCAAAATTTAATTTAATAATCATGTTTTAGAACATATATGAAAAAAACTCAAGCGTCTATGTGTTTGGTTTCGAGGAAAGTTCATAAAACAGCTATTATTTTATTGAAAAATTATTGCAATAATTTATACTATAGGTTGGCTTCTGAAGCAATGAAAACATTCATCGAGTTTCCAAGTTTTTATAGCCAAATGCCCTTAGGTGTTAAATACATCACTGTCCCCCTTCATAATTAGTAGCAGTATTAATACTTTCTAAAAAATACACATTTTTTTAATTTTAATTTTTGAAATTTGAAGAATATATACAGCATATAGTTTTTTTTTTTGAAGTTTTTGAAGCTAAATTAAACTTGTGAGGGCTATAACCTATAACTGTCTAATCAATTTCACAAAAAGGTTTTGCAACCAAAAATGAGTAAAAATGAATTTTAGTTGCCAAAGTTTTTTTTAACAAATTCAGTATCCTCCAAAAATACTCCAAATGCAGAAATTTTTCATTTTAACTTTCTTAAACCTGGAATTTCCAAAAGTAAAAAATTTTAAAAAATAATTGAACATAAGTCACATTTGGGTCTTGCTTGAAAATATTTTTATACCAGTGTTTGAAAATACTGATGAAATATCAACTTACGCATCCTTTATTTTTCCCATTAACTCTCCATCAAAGATTTCATTTTGCTTATTTTCATTTTCTTGTTGAATATTTACATGTGAAAATGATTCTTTAGTTGATTCGATGGCTGTTTCCGTCAACATTTTCGTACTCTCAAATGTATTATTTTTACCTAGAACAAGAAAATATACCTGCATACATATTTCGCCATCAAAGATTTCATTTTGCTTGTTTTCGTTTTCTCGATGAATATTTGAATGTGAAAATGATTCTTTAGTTGGTTCGATGGCTATTTCAGTTACTATTTTTGTACTCTCAAATGTATTGTTTTTACCTAGAAAAAAAATATACATACATACACACACACACACATACACACACACAAATACATATACACAAACATATACAAACACCAAGATTCTAAAGCTAAAGTCATTTTGACAAACTAGATAGGCAGGTGTTGTTGCTTTTAATTAATTTTAACTGGATCAGTTAGTAAAATGTAAAATATCAACTTACATTCCTATAAAAAAAATAAACTTATATCTACCAAGAGGGTAAACTTAAAAATGTCATGTTGATAAAAGAGCATAAAACGTTCTGAAATAATAAAACTGATTTAAGCAATAGTTTGTTAAATTACGCTTTTGAAAAAATGAACCTCACTTTTAATTTATTATTAACCAACGTAACTTAAAATTTTAGTTTCGTTTCTACAATAAGGTTAAGTTAAAGTTTGCATTGAGTAAGGAGTTGTTTAAAATTTTGGTTGTTTTTCAATAATTCATGGCACCAGCATGATGTGCCGTGAAAGCAACTAAAATCTGTTAATAACACTAACACACAGTTGATGTTTGGTTATATTTAGATTTTGATTGTATTTATTTGTATCTAGCACAACCAAACATACACACTGTGCTTGGTGATCACATAAAGCTCATCGAATGATATGTGATTTTGCTCTACAATAAAGCAAGTTCTATACACAAAGTAAATTCCTGTAGAAGAGAATTGTTTACGAAAAAGGGTCAAGAGAGTGAACTAAAAATGCCCTCGTCCAAAACTAAACTTGTAAAACTGGTGTGAAAAACAAGATGCAAATGCAGGTGTTTTGGTCTAGCTTGTACTGAGCTTTGTCAATTTTCAGGGCAATGTTCAATTATGTTTAAAAAGAAGAAAAGAAAAGAAACTTTTCCACATAAAAATAATCAAAGTATATTTTTGATGAGAAGTAAACCATCCGATGATCAAGTAAAATAAATGCAGAAGAAATCGTGTTTAAGTTAATAAATCTTTGGGCAGCTGAATAAAAGCGCCATCAAGATGACTACATCCTATTTTCTTTTAAGCTTTTTTTTTTTTTTTTTCTAAGTGAAAGAATAAGAGTGACTCGTACCCGATATGACATTATATCACTAACTTTTTAGATGATATTATTACATTTATTAAGTTTCAAAGGCTTACACAAAAAGAAAAGATGTAAAAATTCCCTTCTCAATTCCCTTCAAACTTAATTTAAAGCCAGAATCAAGCTTTTTTGTCCGCAATAAGCGAAACCAAAATTTGGGCATGCCCAGGCGTGCCCAGGCATTTTATTTTGGAGTCCACATCTAATTTTTCTTGTAACAACATGTAGTATCACTGTGAAATTTCATACAGGTATTACCATTTGCACATTTTTTCTTTTACTATATCTAGTTATTTTTTATTAATACTTTATGATCTTTATAGGATTTTTGAACTATCAAATGATGTCACTCCTTAGGTAAGTTTTTCTATATGAGTGGCTCCATCCAATTCAATCCGTCTTTTTTAAAAAATAAGTTTTGTAACATAATTATTTTTTTATACAACAATTGTATATACATAATTATAAATAACATTTTTTTTTTTTGCAAGAATTGTTTTGGAAAATAAATTATTAATTGATTGATTGACTATTTATACAATTTTTGACCATTGCTCCTCTAATTATAATAGCTATCTGATTAAAAGCAAATGAAGTAACGGACCATTATTGTTGAAAACTATAACTAAAATACAAAAGGAAAACCAAATTTTGATTATCATTCAAACGATTCAATAGTTAGGGTGGTCAAACACTGCAGTGGAAAAATAAGGCGTCAATAAAACAGTTGCTTTTAAATTTCAATCTGTAACATTTTTATAAAAAACGATGTTAAAAACTTAAATCTTTTTTTATTAATATTGAGAAATTCTTTCCTAAGATACGTTATCTCCATTCTCGATGTTGTGAAGACATTCAAATCCAGCACAGAAAAAAATTGATTTATAATTATTAAGATTGGCCTGTGAGAGCAGTTTTTTTTATATGCAATTTCGAGCCGTCCAGCACATGCGTACCAAGTTACTAAGTTTTTTGACAATGTCAGCTTCTTCGCATTGAAATACGTTTTTTGAAATTTTCCTGCTTCAAGAATCAAAATACCGAAGAAAAATGTATCATTAGAAAGTTGTTTTATTGCTGTTTCTAACTGTCTAGTTTGTTTTCTACCAAAGTTTAATGCTCTTTAGCGCCTTAAATAAATAATGTTTTATCTTTTTTATGTTTTCCATGGGATATATCACTGTCTTTTGAATTCGAACTTTTGGCCTTGGACAGAGTTATTTCCATTTTAAAATATTTTTTATATCTTTATAGTAAGTAACATTGCGGTCCAAATGAAGAGTTAAAACCCTAAAAATGATTAAGTAATGAAGTTATATAGCAATTTTTATGCTTTTGGCCTGTTTTGCCCAAAAAGGAATTTTAGCGCAGAACCAAGTTATTTTCACTTTAATTTTTTTTTTTAGATATTCACTAAAAGCAAGATCAATCAAAAGTTATGGATGGAGATTACTTTGGAAATATATAAGTACTAAAAAATTTATAGATGTACCATTGCTTTATAATACCTTCTCCCAATAACTTTTCCTATACTTTTAAATTTTCAGGGTACAAAAACTAGCATAACTTTTTCACCACTTGAAATTGAGAAGAAAGTGTCCCCTGATGATGGTTGTTCATTTTTGAAGCTGATTCCAAAATTTATTCAGAAGTTTAGAAGTGTTAGATCACCCTACAATAATAAAGGCGGTTCATAAACAATGGAGTTCAATGCACGTTATTTCTATAGAAGTATAGCCTTCTTAGAGTTAGGGTTTTAGGCAACGGTTATTTATTGTTACCCTACATCAGTAAGATATAGGATTAGAGTACGAAACGAATGACATAACCCTCATATTGTTAATATTCTTCACTTGCAAATAAATTTTTTTTATTTTTACTTTTTCCATAAAGTAGCCTGCAGCGAACTCAGTATGCATATATTTAACACAATAATGTCTACAATTGCTACTGTATATTAGCTTTATTGCATCTGTGCATTTTTAAAAAATGAAATTTTTGGAAATGTTACAGTTGTCCAGGAATACTAACATAAAATCTGTTGGGAAAAGAAGTGAGAGGGACAAGGAAAATTTGATGTGCAGCTATCATAACATATTCTATTGTGGTAGGTACCATTCTATATCATATTGTACTAAAGACTCTCGTTAGATCACTTTTAATTTCAGAAACAAATTGACAAGCTAGCAACAGTCACCAAGAATAAAAGAAAACTATTTAAAAAAAAGACACAGGAAAAAAAACAGGATTATTACAAAGTTTTGTCTGTTACTTACAGTGGAATCTTCGCAATATCAATTGTTAAAATTGTTCAAAATAAATCGTAAAATCATGTTTTTGTGGTTACTTTATGCGTATCAGTAATTATATAAGCCTTTATTCACTATCAATAAAACAAAATGAATGTAAAAAATTTAAATTTAAATATAATACAATACTGTAAATAACGGGGCCTGTATTGATAACAAGAAAAGCCATGGTCTTATTTTCATTGTGGTCCCTCGATGGGTAGGGAGCGGTCTTTTCAAATATATAATATACTTATTTAATAGGAATAGTGTTTGACCTTGGTTAATTTTTCTGAAAGGCTGATCAAGTTTATGATAGGAACTCCTTGTTCTTAAGCTATTATTTATACTAGTTTTGAAGACCTCAGACATGTAATCAGGAGAATTTCTCTTAAAGAACTTAAAGACACTTGCACTTATGTATTGTTCAAATTTGTGGTTTACATTAAGCCAACTCATTCATTCGAAGTTATCAATTGTTAAACGCTCTCTATTTCCATATAGAAGAAGACAGTATCTAATGCATTTATCTTGCGCAGTTTGATATTTTATTTTTAATGATTTATAAAGTCATCTGTTGAATTGATAATACACAAACTAATCTATCCGCTTTTAGGGTATTTATATCGTCATTGCATTTTTTTTTCGTCAAACAATCATTTTATCGTTTTGTAACGGTTGCCTGGCCTAGCGGATCAGTCATTGGCCTCGGGATCTTAGAGCTGTGGGTTCAAACAGCTGTAGTCTGGAACACACTCCATATAAATTACTGATTCACTTTTAACCACAGGCTTTTTGCTTGAACAAATCCCTTGCAAACGGTATTCGAAGTTTTATTATTTAGGTAGTATTCCATATGGAAAAATCAGTAGTGATTTATGAACCATTAGTGACGGTTTGAGTAAGGTAAATTCCAAATTAAAGTTTTTATAAAGGCAAAAGAAACTACTTAGTGCCATCTCTGAAAACTTCTGTATAATGCTTTGGATTCCTGACAATTTGCCTATCTGATAGTAAAGTACATATAGTTATAACTTTCGTATCTTTGTTTTTGTGTTTATTACGGCGAAATGAAAAACAGAATACAATACAGTATATGCTCAAATTCAACTCTATTTTGATTATGATTTCTTCGATTGATATCCAGATCTAAATCATTAAATCAAACTTCAATCGGCATGAAATAAATGCATTCCAATTTGCCTTCCACATGGAAAAGGTTGTCTGACCTAGCCGGTTAACACTTTGGTTTCTGTCAGAGATGCAGGTTAGATCCCCTAAGAGACAAATGATTTTTTTTACCGTAAGCTCAAATGGGAGTTCTAGGTACACCAAGACCAAACCCGCGGGCCCTTCTGTAAATGTAGCTTAAGGCTATTTCTTGGCCACCACATCAAGTATAAATTCTTACTCTGACTTACTCACTCTTCTTACGTATGACAAATCAAATTTGAAAAGATAGATTAGCTGAATGTAAATGACATGATTTTGAAAACTGCATACTACCTAAATCAAGTAAAAAGTTTATTAAAAATTAGGAAGTTTGATGCAGGGATTCTTAAGAAGTGGTTTTTAAAAAATATATATATTTCAATTTAAAATAATGCAACGATTTAAACTTGTGCATAAAACAGTTATATATTAGAACAATAGATATTTGAGAACATTCAAAAGGAATGCTAATGATTCTTTTATAAAGTTTAAATAAAATTAAATAAGTTTAAAAAAAACAGCTTACCGAAATCAAAACCTTCATTAATATAGAGAAATTTTCGCGTTAATTCCAAATGAGCTCCAGCTGCAAAGCTCGCTACACTCTTTTTTTTTTTTTGCAAAATAGTGTCCAGTTGGAAAGTTAATAACTATTAACTTATGTTTATTTATAAATAGATACTCAAAGTAATGAAAATGTGTGGGTTTTACACACTTTAAACTAAGTGTGAAAATAATTTGTAGATACCAAAACGCATATAGAAACCACTCTCTTTTTATCGTAACTAAGTTACTCAATGTTTCCTAGGTGAAAAAAATATTAAACTTTGGGACGCTAAACTGCAGTTTTACCAACGCTGATATTGAATCTCCTTATTTGCTAAATCTTACCCTGAATGTTCTTCTATTTTTTTCAAAGTTAACGACTTGTGAAACAATGGATAGACAAAAAACTTTCATTGCAAAAGTTTAAGTAAAGAAAAATGACAAGCCTGAGTTTTCTACAATTTCTTGATGTTAACGCGTGAATACTTTGTGTTAATATACAAAACTTCATCTGATTAACTTCCCAATAATAAAGCTCATAAATATTATTTTAAATCAAAAAATGATATCCTTTAATTTTCTAATAATTCTGCAATTCGAGCTCGAACTTTCGATTCTCTTAACAGAAATAAACACACATATATGGTAATAAATAACTACCATTGTTGAGATCATTAAAACTTGCTGAATAGTTAAAGTTACTATGGTTACTATGTTTTCTCTGTTAAGATGTTCATTTTAAAAATTGATCCAAGACGAAGCTGGTGTACTTGCTCAAGGTTTAAAATGTCGGTCCATTCGTCGCTCATGATACTGTAGTTAAACTTATTTCGAATTGGTGCCAGTACTGACTTTTACACCTGATGGGACTTATAAAGTTAGTACCAAGCTGATGCTAATAGCAAGTCTTAGGGCATGTTATTTAATTATAAAATTACCAAAAAATTCATAAAAAAAAAACACTCACCCTGTCTGTTATGTAAATCTACCGCACATTTATAATGCCTACTACATTAGTATAACATCCGAACAACCTTCTAAAGATTTTTTTTTCTGAACACAAAGGTGTGCGGCTCAAATTTAGAAATCAGGGATCAACTACACTAAAAAACACCTGCTTTTTTTTATTCTATCCACGTCTTTGCTGCATTGTCACCGCTTCGTAATTATGCTGACAATATGTTCGAAGTGTTAATCAAAAGGTTAAAGTAAGGATTAAAACTTGTAATTCAGGGCCGGCGATAACGGGGTGGATCTTCTTCTTCAAACATTATTGTAAATAGAACTGTAAATAGTAACCATGTAAATAGTGTTGAAAAACCAAATTCAATTGAAAACCCATCGCTATACCAGCCCCGGAGAACTTTGTTTTTCCAAAAACCTTGATAGGGAATCTTGAAAGGCATTGTCAATCTCATTGGTTTAAAACCTTCCCGTGGCTTCACTATGACGTTGAGAAAGGTAGCGTTTTTTGCCATTTTTGTACCTTGCACGAGGATAAACTTTTTACAGAGCATAACAAGGATCCAGCATATATTTCTACTGGCTTTAAAAATTGGAAGAAAGTACCAAAGTGTTTCAAAACTCACGAAATTTCTAATTGCCACAAAGCAGCTTTGACAAACAAAGTGACAGTACCAAAATGTGGTGATGTTGCTGAGTTGATAAACAAAGATCTTGCGAAACAGCGCTCCGACGAGCGT
>JAUZNK010043318.1:0-16870 GCA_035046665.1 Euphysa ruthae | reverse complement strand
ACTTTTGTCCCCACTTTCATGTCAAAAAGGTTAAGAGATTTTGACAGGAAATTTGATGAAATTTGCGATTTCAAACACCCATAATTATTGAACCGTAGCGGCTATTGAGACAAATGAGACCTTTTTGGAAATCGCATGATTTAGTCTTTCACTTGATACCAAATGTTTTTTTCTGAGTTATTGTTTTTAAAAAGGCTTGACATCCCTATTATTAGCCAGCTTATTCATGTGCGATAAAATTACATAAACGATCTTTCTGTTTGTAAACTTAACTATAACTATGATACGTTTACGATCTCATAAACGGTGACATACTTTAATGTTATCACTGCTAATTTGTATACCAATGTCAGTTAATATATCATTATACTTTATTTTCAAGGCAACCATTTGATACATTGCTGTCTATACCAACAAATTCTAAGGAGTCGCGCCTTGAATATTGTTCATTCGCATGGCATTTACTCTCAATTTCGTACAAACGTTTATCAGTATCGTTAACCACCTCATTTTTCATTCCTATATCATTTTTCTCGAGTTTCAAAACTAAGCCTTCAACAGTTTTTTCTAATTGAACTTTTTATTGATATTATCCAATGATTTTTTTAATAATTCATTCTCAGAAATAACTTTCTCGTATTGTGATTGTAAAATAACAAATTGTTTTATTAACTCATCTTTTCCTATCTTCTTTAATTCCGCATTTGACATTTTATCCATAATTTATTTATTCAACATCCAAGCAACAATGAATTTTAAACTTTTATAAATTCATTAATATCAAGCCATTTCGCTACGCCGATAATTTTATAAAAATGTTGTCATGCTGCAGTCTATGATGTTTTGATGAATATAATATAGGAATCAGGTGTTTTATTGTGAATAAATTCAGGTTTTTTATTGTGAATAAATTCAGGTGTTTTATTGTGAATAAATAATGGTAAGTAGACAATTAAAATGGGCACATATGGATTATCAAAATTAAATTATATGCATAAAACAGATAAAAAAAAACACTATTTAAAATCATTATTCATTTCAAAAGCATATCTAAAGCATACTTTTCCAAGCTCTTTAAAGGTAGGAGCAAAAGCTGTACAGTGTCCACACCAAGGGGTATAAAAATCAATTAGCCACGCTTCATTACTGCTAAGGACACTGTAAAATTGCTGACCATTCAAAGTCACAACAACAGTTGGGAGATATTCATGTGCCCATCCTAACATCGACAGAAAATCACGTTGACCATGATGCTGCCTAAACATTAAAATACAACATTTGAGCCAGAATTACACTGCCTTAAAAGTCTACAATGGGAGATTATCTTGTTCATCAAAAGATTTCAAAGATATCCATTTTGTGATTTTTAGAAAATGAATATACATTTTTAAATATTTAATGCCTTTTTAAAAACCAATATTAATCAGGTTTTTCCAAAAACTTTAACATTTCCCTTATTTTAATAATATATATAAATTATTCCGATATTATTTTGTTAAAGAACATTCATAACAAAAGAATACTTATGACAAAAGACCACTCATGAAAAAATAACACTCATGAGAAAAAGTTTGCTAGAATCTTAAAAAAAATCTCTGAAAACAACTGAAAAATATTTTAGATAAGATTTGGAATTGGATTCAGGCCATTTTAGTAAAATAATACCAGGGCCTTTCAATAAAAAATTTGTAAGTTGGAAATGTGGATAAATACCTTAATTGATCTGTGCAAAATTTGGAAAATAAATATCTTCGAAGCATTTTTTGTAAAAAGTTGAATTCAGTTTGACTTCTGGTCAACACACAGTAATATGGGTCAAAAGATGCTTTTTAACAAAATTTTTTGTGGTTTGAGTACATCACAGAAAGTTTTAGCTGAGAAATTCAACAATATAATTAAAATTATTTTCCAGAAAATTACGCTGCCGTCCCTTTGTAGTTTGGTTAAAGTTATGTAAACCAGCTGAGGTAAATTATTGCAACTCAATAAATATGTTACAGCAAGTGATTTGGTTTTTCACTGCAGTTAAATAAATAAAAGTTAAAACGATGACTAGACTTTTCATTGTCTTTACAGTGAATACAACATTATAACTGGCTTTAAGAAAGGAATTAAAAATAATCAAAATGAAAAAACATAAAAATGTGATCAAAAATTTTATTTGCTCCAGTGTATTTAATATCTTTAATCAAATTTATAGCTGTGACAAAATTCTGATTGAGATTCATCAATGTAAACTTGTAAATCTTTCAGTTGATTCAGATAATTATTTGGAATAGCTCTATATCAAAATCACAAAGATGTCTGGAAAAAGCCACCTGAGGAATATTTTCAAATCTTTTTTATTTCAAATAATATCAAACATTAATAATCCTGGACAAATACTATAAAAAAGACGAAAAATGATAAAAATAACATTCCTGAAATATAGAATGCCATGAATTTCAAAAATAGTCTTATTTAAATTCGAGATGTTATCTAAAACGTGAATATCACAAAACTTGAGAGAAACATATAGTGTCTGGAGATTTAGTTCATACAACAATTAAATTCCATTAAATCATTTAGAAATAATTACATGAAACGGTAGGTGCCCTGAATATTATGTGGATATAACCGTATAGATGGGTAACTTTGAATTCCAAGTTGTTGACATAGGTAATGGTGTTCCTGACAGTTAACTTCACCAACCATAGCTTCACCTTTCAATCTCTAAAAAAATGTACACGTAAGTAGAAACACTATTCTCCTAAAATTTGGCAGAAATAGAAAACAATTTCTTTAGAAAAAGCATTTCTTGTGCCAAAATTTTGCATAATGTTAGAAAGTGCTACTTCTGATTATTTTTGCATGTCAATTATTTAGAAAATTATGATTGGACCAGTACCAAAAGACCATATTTTGTCTTATGAGGAAAAGAAACTCTGACGAGCGTACGGTATACCCGATACACTTTATTTACCGTTTATATACCTTTATTATAACTTCATTTAAAAAATTTAACCATAAGTTAGTGAAAGGACCTATAAAAACTTTCTAACATTATTATTGGTGAAATAATTGCAAAAGTAGGATAATTAAATGCTTTCATCGATTCTCAGAAAATCTGTTATGAATTTAAGCTGATAAATTGTATATGCACATAATAATCAAAATGGTGTAAACTTTACTTGAAACAAGGGCTATGCTTAAATTTTAGTTTGTTTTGTTTTTTTTTTAAATGTATTATATAAAATTTCGACAGAAATGCAACAAAATTTTATGAAAATTTATAAAAATGTAATCTTACATGTCTGGGCTTTACTCCTAACAAAACATTCAAAACGACCTACAACCCAACAGTAAAAAATTGGCCAAAACCAACTGTAAAAGAACTTTTTTTCACAAACCTAAAGCATTGACATTTTTAGAGCCTGAAATATTGAAATGCAAACTAGGTTTTTGAGATAGGAAAATAAACTAGTAAATCTGGTCAGTTAAGTTTTATGCCAGAACCCAGAAAAAAATATGGGCAAACAATCTAATGGATAGTTAGTTGTCACCTATTTCACCTCTTGTGTTTATAATGTCTGTTACACTATAATATGAGTGATGTGGGTAGTTCAAAAAACACAGAGGGAGTTTTGGTTATTTAGGGTTGAATCTTCATGAACAATAAATAGGTGGTAGAAATACCAACCTTAGATAACTTTGAATATGCAGGAGCCATAGCAGTACATGGCCCACACCATGGTGCAAAAAACTTTAATATCCAGGTGACACCCATTGCTTTCTGCTGTATGTTTTCTGCAAAATACTGTGGAGTTACTTTAATCACAGAAGGATTAGTTATATCCTACAAAGGAAAAATTCTAATTAAACATCAAAAAAAAAAAAAAAAAAAAAATTGACAGATTTATTAATTTACATTTATACAAATACTTTAATCTTTTTTAGTTTTCTGGACAGCGTTATCATTGTACCTCTTGGTCCTCAAGGCTTTCACAGAGTTAAGATTATAAGTCTAGCAAGAGTATGAATTTTGAGTTGATATATTGATATAATAACAAAGTTCAATAAAGAAATACGATATATAATAAATAGCCGTTTTATACTATATCCATTATGTCAACACAAATTGAGAACTGTAAAGTAAAGTAAACTCAGTATAAAAACGGTTGTCTGCTATAAATTACAGTAATTGACACAAAAAGTAATCCACATTATGTATTTAGTATAAAAACTAAACCATTTTAAAGTAGAAAGAATGCTATAGTTATTTCAAATGGAGTTCAGACTTTTTAAATAAATGCAAAAGGAAAAGATTGCATTAAGAACAACAAGACGAAGTAGAATTTTATTCTTCTCTTATTCTAAAGAATAAGAGAAGATTTTGATAAAGATAACTACAAATGCAGCAATAGCCACTCGAAAATGTGTATAAAAAAAACCATGGAAAGCACGCAGTGAAAGGAACTGGATAAAAGTTGGTGGACTCTAGGGTACAATACCTGGTGAGAAAATGTATTTTAAAAGAGTATGTAAATTATGTGTGAGACTTTTGAACTTATTTTGCAAAATATTACACCGTTTATTCAAAAAAAAGCCAACTAATTTGAATCCCTATCCGACGAGTGAAGGCAACTTGGCATTACTTTGTATTGCTTAGTGCATGAAGTTTCTTATTTTACGATTGGAGATCTATTTGGTGCTTCACTTTCTTTAGCTGGAGAACATTTAATAAGGATTGCCGAATATTATGTGCGACTATATTTGATGATTATGTTAAAATGCCAAATTCAGAAGATGAATGGAGGGATGAATAAATCTTCATCTTTTTAAGTTGCAAATAACATTTATAGCAGACTCAAGGCTAAAATAGACTCAGTATAAAAATGGCTAATATAACTTACAAAATGAAATATAAGATAACTAACAGATTATCACACAATGTTTCACGCTTATGCAATTTTTCAAATAACTGGTGATGAAAAAATTTATATAAATAAATAATAAATCCATTAAATTTTTATGTATTTATTACTACAATAAGGTACTCCAAGGTTAATAAAAAGTCAAGTCAAATAATAGAATGACATACTTTATAATACCAATAAAAGCATGATTTATCTATGCATTTTGAACGTGAGTGGTGTTTTTCAAATAATTTAATTACAATTTCTCTTGAATGGCTTTAATTATAAATTTTATTCTGCCAGCAAATTTTTTTAATATATTTGTAATTTATAGGTAAAAAAGGATATGAATTTACTAACATTTTGATGCATGTGTCTAAGCTAATTGTTCAAGCTATGCTGTTTGTTAAAAATGAACTAAAACTCAAGTTTTCAGTTTCTTTATGGGTTTTTTATATTTTCAAGTAAAGGATTTTGAGAAAATCATTGTTCATAAATGCTGCTGTTTTGCCTACAAAGAGTATTCTTTATGTTATGTAAAGAACGTCTAAATTGCTTTGAAATACGTTATTTGCTTTTTGATTACTCACTATCTTAAAAAAATTTGCTTTCTATCCAATCCTTTTTATAAAAAATTTTTAATTAGTAAATGTTTATAAATAATGATTTCTGGTACAAAAATTTATTCCAAAAAATAATTAAAATTCCAAGATCATACTATAAAGTATTAATATAAGAGATTTCAAATCACTTTTGTTAACATAATTTTATTTTATTAATATAATTGAAGGGTTGATTCTTTAGTGGTCTTGGAGCTGTTGTAAGACATAAACTAATAAATTAATACTATATTTTATATTTATAACATATATATTTATTTTATATGTTACATTTTGTTATATTGTTTTATTTATATATGTTATATTGAATAGTTAACTTTTTATTTTTCACATTTGAGAGTTAAAATATTGACTTAATTTACACAACTTTTATTTTTTTGTGACTTGATCTGATGTCAAGATAAAAATTTCTTTTTATTTCAAATTGTATGAGAAGATTAATGTGATTTTCATGATCAAAATTTATGTTTTTTTTTTAAATATTTATTGACTCACATGGTATGAGATCATCGAACGTCAAAAATGACCACCCATGGAAGGGCTCGAACTGGAAGCTTAATGCATATAAAGAGCATGACCTACCTTTGAACCACATGCCGGTTAATGTAATAAATAAATAAATAAAATAATTAAACAAATAAAAAAATAAATATCCATTTTCACATTTTTTGTGAAAAATTAATTTCATTTTTATTTTATTTATTTTTATTATGGAATATTTAGAAAATTGAATGTTTCTCAATCTTCACTTATATTTTTTTTGAATTTTTCAGTAGATGTCACATCTGTATGTAGTTTATTTACAACTGCTTTCAATGTGTCTTGGTCTATATGCATAGGCAGTGTATTAAAGATATTATCAGTGCATCTGTAATATTTATATTTCATGAGTTCTAGATTTTGTACTGGAAATAATATGGACATAAACAGTGAGGTTTATTTTAGATACAGCAAAGAATATCAAATTGAAATATTTAATAAATAATGCTTTACTGGGTTATATTGGTCAAAAGAAATACTTTTGAAGGTGATAATTTAAGAATTGTAAAAGCTTTTTTCAAGAAAAAGCAAACTTTATAGCAATAAAAAGCTCTTTCAGATTAAGATATTTGGGAACACTTTTAAAGGAAATCAGCAGTAAAATAAAAAATGAAACGTCTTTTTTGGTAGGATTATAAATATATCAACAAGCAAAGTTTAACTCAATAGCAATTTGAACATCAAAATCCAATTAAAAAAGAGGTAAACAAAGTATATTTTGTGCAATCAAATTAAAAACTGAGTCTGCTTTTCTTTATTAAAATAACTATTTTATTTTAGCAAAAAGAAGCATTTTTTAAATTCAGTATTACAGTAGTGAATTGGAGAAAGGGCTGAAGAAAACAAATTTATGCACAAAAGGTAATGAATTCATGCTTCAACAGAGTTTAACAAATAATTCATTGAACATTGAAGAACCAGTCACCAAAACCCCAATTACATCTGAAGAACTCTCTAAAACACTAACAGATAACTCCCTACAATTACAATCTAGCTTCTTTCAACATCTAACAGTGTCCAAATTAAGCGATTTGCATTCGAAAAATACAAACACGTTTTTTGTTACTTATGAACTCATTTGACAACATTTTTTAAAAAAATACGAACCGTTTTTATTAGAAAAATCAAATAAATATTGTTTGTTTTGCTTTTTAGATATTGTTAATCTGCCATTGTCAGCCGATGGTACATTAAAACAATAATGCCAATATAATAACTTTTAAAGTATAATAACTGTAAAAGTATATGCAAAAAGTGGGAAGCGCGAATTAAGGCACTTAAAAACTTTTCATCACAATGGATAAAACCAGTGTGTCGTCTGTCACCAAAGACAGTTTAAAAAAATATATAAATGGAGAAAAGTATAAAGCTGCCTCTGAAAATGAAAAACAAAGTAAGCTTGGGGCAGCTGTTTATCAAAAAACAGTTGTTGAACAAGAATTGCAAGAGGTTTTAAGAAAATGCATGACCGCGATAGAGAAAAATTTGGGAGTCAAATTTAATTCATGCATGTATTTAGCCAAAAAGGATCTCCGTCTTTTGAAAGTCAATAATTTTTTGTTGCAGCTCTATTATCTGTATCAGAAGAGCCCCAAGAGATTGCACAATTTAAAAAAAAATTGGCTGAAGCGTACGACCAGTCAGTCCCAAAACCAACAAAGGCAAACAGAACTCAATGGATTGACCATAAATTTAGAACAATGAAAATTGTATTAGAAAACCATGGCATTTTCATACGCATTTAGAAGAACTTTCACAGAACGATTCAAAAGCGGAAAAGCGTGCACAAATTTCAGACTGACTCCGCAAGTGGAAGGAAGGACACCTCTCTGTACACTTAGCTTTGTACCTAGATGTCCTGAGCCCTATACAACGTCTTAGTTTAGTTAATAATTTAACAAATTGGACAGAAGTAACAAACAA
Organism: Euphysa ruthae; assembly: GCA_035046665.1. Lineage (NCBI taxonomy): Eukaryota > Metazoa > Cnidaria > Hydrozoa > Anthoathecata > Corymorphidae > Euphysa > Euphysa ruthae. The sequence goes on along the minus strand of JAUZNK010043318.1, from coordinate 8,892 downwards.
GAAAAAAATTAATTCACTCAAAAGAGATCAGAGAAAAATAATACCAACAAATTGACCATTTCAACAAGAACTGCAAAATCCAAACCAACCATCACAACAACCACCATAAAAAAACAAAATATATCCACAAAATTCAACAAAACCCCACTATACCAGGACACAGTATAATATTAAATATTGCACCCATTAATGTCATCACATTTAAAAACATTCCAGTGAAACTACTTAAGAATGCATCAGATGTTTGTTCACAAGCCTTATTAAATATTTTTAATAATTCTGTTTAAGGGCCTTATTCTCCGGGTGAACTAAAATTCGCAGATATAACACCAGGATTTAACGAAGGTGATACAACTTCAGTTAAGAATTATAGACCTGTAACCTTACTTGCTGTAGTATCAAAAGTTTTTGAAAGGTAAATTCAAAAAAAATTAGCACTTTATATAGAAAATTCCCTCTCACCTTATTTATGTGGATAGAAAAGGGTATAATACACAACAAGCTTTGACAGCTATGATTGCAAAATGGAAAAAATCTTTAGATAAAAGTAACTATGCTGAATGTGTTCTTATGGAACTTTCAAAAGCATGTGATACACTTAATCACGATTTATTGTTAGCTAAACTACACGTTTATGGCTTAAATAAACCCTCTTTGAAGGATAGATTCTAGGACCCTTACTATTTATTATTCATTTAAAATTTTTTTTTTGCAATCTGATGTTTGAATTCTTTTTAAAAGTTTTATTGAATCACAGTTCAGCTATTGCCCACTTGTTTGGATGTTTCACGATAGGAAGTTTAACAATAGGATAAACAAGTTACTTGAAAGAGCTTTGAGAATAGTTTATAATGACAATAATATTATCATTATATTTGTTAACTATTGAACTTTTGAAAACCGGCAACTCAGTAACAGTACATCAAAGAAATATATAAAAACTTGCAGTTGAGCTTTTTAAAAGCAAGAAAGGTCTTTCTCCCAAGATAGTTGATGAAGTTTTTAAAAAGAAGTTACTGGAAAGAACGAAACATATTAAGAATGTTTTCAGTAAACCTAGAAGTAATAGTGTATATTCAGGTGAAAATTCCCTTAGATATTTATGACCGGCAATATGGAATATATTACCGAACTCATACAAAGAAAGTAAAACATTTGCAGAATTTAAAAACAAAATAAAAAATTGGATACCGAATTGTCAATATAAATTATGTATAGTTTACGTACAAGGTGTAGGATTTATTTGAAGATATATATTTTATTAAATAATTTTTTTATGCTAAGGGTGTAAATGTTAAGGGTGTAAATAGTTAACTTCTTATAATGTTAGTTTGACATATTAACACTGAAATCAACTTTAAAATCAACTCTTGCTATATTTTCCTATCACCATGGTGACTGGGACAGCTTTCATGATCTACTCCGTGATAATCCACTCGAACACATCTTCAATCTTGATACAGTGGAATGTGCTAAAGAAGTTGCTTCTTGGTTTAGTTTTGGCATCGATGCCTATATTCCCTCTCAAAAGTATCAAGTTAAACCACATTCGAGCGCATGGTTTTCTCATCACAACCATTATTGTCATGTTCTTCAGCAGACTAATTTTGTTGAAAACAGATGTCCTTTTACCAGAACCTGCAATGACTGCAAAAGACCAATTGAGGAGACTAAACGCATTTAGCAAAATTAGATCCATGATCGTCTGGTCCCTCAATTTATCGGATGATGAAGTTTTGAATATTAATAAGTCTCTTTTTTGTCAGGCAGAGAAATCACAGTGGTCCTCGATGATCATTCTTTGAACTGTTACTCTGTAAGTTCTGGTTTCCTCATATTTCTGTTCTGGGCCCCACTTTTCTTTTAATTTTCATTAATGAATTTTCTTATAGTCATCTTTGTAAGTTTGCTATATATGCAGATGATACTACTTTGTATTCATTCTTAGGGAAGACAAATAAACGCTTCTGATAAGGTTGAAATCGCAACTGCTTTGGAAGATGATCTTAAATGTTAAAAATGATGTTAAAAAGGGTGAAAAACGGTTGATATCATTCAATACTTCAAAAACAAAACTTTTTTTCATCAAATGCTTTAGGGCACCTTTCTTTCAAATTGTGCTGATGATTTATAGTGAAATGACTGAATCTACCTAGATTTGATTAGTAGGTCAAAGGTTCTTAAATATCTTTTCTTGAAATTCTAACATTGAATCCATTGCAAAATCAGCTGCCATGAATGTTGGATCTCTATTCAGGGTGCGCACTTTATTCCAACTCCAACCGAAAGTATAATTTATAACTATAAGGCAAAAATTTTAACATGTATTAAATATTGCTGCCATCTTTGGGTGGTATCCTGTGCTGTATATCTAAATCTTTTTGACCAAAGTCAGAAAAATATACCCTTCCTTGTTGATCCTATCTTGGCTCCAATCTTAAATCACTTTTCCAATGCAGAAATGTAGCTTCATTGTTCTGCTCTATAAGTTTTTCCATGAACACTGCTCTGATGGTTGGAAAGAATTAGCACCTTCACTTAAGACTTTTTCAAGGACCACAAGGTTTTCATCTGCTCTTCATCCTTTAAATTTCACAAAAAAACTTATTCATCAAGCTTTTTCCACAAACTTGACTTTCAATCCTTTAATGCCAAATGTCAACCAATATCTTTCTCAGCTTGTGTAAGACCTACTTTATCTTTATCTCTTGTTTTAACTTTCAGCCAAGTCGTGGTTTTTCACCTTGCAGAAAGCGACTGATTTAAGGAAATAATAATAAAAATACTATTACTTTATTACACCAGATTAAAAACTAAACCATACAAAGACCTAAACATCTAAATTTGTATCAAAAGTCACTAGAAGAGGAAGCAATAGCAAATTTTAAAATAATTAGTTTCAAATCAAGAAAAACAACGCTGTTAAGGTGATAGAACAGAGTAAATTAAAACTAAATGCATTAAAAAGATTGTTGCAAAAATGAGCTTGAATTGTTAGGTGTAAAAATTGATAACAAACTATCTTTTTCTAATCATATTAAAACAATGAAACAGAAATTGTGTCATTATTGGTCTGAGAAACTTTTTATTGATATCTCAAGCAAGTTTGCTAGTTTATGCCCAAATTCTATCATACTTTTCTTATTGTCCTCTGATATGGATGTTCTGTTCCAAAAATGGAAAACATCTTTAAGATTTGTCTGTAATGAGTTTTACTGTGCACACAAGTCATTTAGAGTTGTTGATGACTGAAATTTATAAGTCACTCAATCATATAAGTCCGAAACTAATTCAAGATATTTTCTCTATGAAATTTGTATCGTATAACCTTAGAAGTAACTTTGTATTAAATCTTCCTCCCGCTCTTTCACAACCTATGGAACAAACTCATTACTGTTTAAGGGCAGTCTTATTTGGAACACACTCCCAAATTTTATTAAAAATTCTCCCTCTTTGCAAATCTTTAAACGCCGAATTAAAGAGTGGAAACGAGAAAATTGTTTGTGTAAATTTTGTTTGCAACGCTTCTTTTGTTAGATTATATTAGTATTTATGAATATTTTATAATTGTTGCATTTAACTACGTCTTATCCAACGTTAAATAAATTTATTACATTGTATTGAAATCATAAAAAAAAAAAAAAAGATATTGAATGGATCCTTTCATTTACCTCAGCATACTGTATTATTTGTTCCATTGTGTGAAATCCAGTAAACATGTGCGGTTGACTCATATTGAAGAAAACTGATGTGGGATACGACCTTACCCCAGTCTATAAAATATAAATATTAAATTCAATCAATAAGTCTGCTTCCCATTGCTTGAAATCTTATCAGCTCAAAAAATTAGCTTACAAAGGTAAACATACTTTGAGATGCCAAACAGATTTCAGAAAACTTTGAAGATTTACTTTCAATAGAACAGCATTAATTTTGTCAACAATACCAACCTGTGAACATAAACTCTGATGAACACTGCAATCAACAGTACCAAACTTAGCAACTTTCTCACCAATTTGTTTGCCAGCCTTTCTCCACTCAGGCAGCATCTTCATACACGGTGGACACCACTAAATCATTTGAAATAAATATTCCTTTTATCTCCTTAAACTTTTAACACATATAAATAAGCTAATAAACGGTGAAAAGTTCACCATAAGTTCATGGATTTTCCTATAAACCTTTCATTTTATAACATTTTGCCATAAAGTAAAACAAACAATAGTTTTAGGAATACCATTGTAAATATCATATCTGGACCAAGTAAGCTAATAAATTAGAAAAAAATGTGACACTAATATTTGATACATTAAAAATAAGGGGATTTATCAGAAAAAAACATCAATAAAACATCTTACTTACAGGTGCAAAAAAATCAACAAAATAATTTTCTTTACTGGATGCTATATTTAATAAATCATCTGGTCCCATTACTCGTACATTTGAAGCTAAACTTTCTCTTGCAAAATTTGCCATATCATGTGCAAACATACGTCCTAGAAAAAGAAAAAACAACATAAGAAAAATGAGTATAAAAAACTTATGATGAAAGCAACATGGAGTCATTAAAATTCAAAAAGTTACTAAATCTTAAAGCATACTTGAATTAATACCTGATATTAATTAGTCTGCCTTTATCTAAAGCCATTGTTATTCGTAAAATTTTTTATCAGAAAATGCATTATACAAGCAAATGAAGATATGCCTAGTGTTTTGACAGTAATGAGACTATTTGAAGCAACAAACAAACAAATTACGATCTAATAATTTACTTTTTAGTGTAAAAGTATTTTGATATTTTCTTATTTTTGGCATTTTTAGGCCACAATGAATATCCTTTTGTTTTTTTTTTTCTAATAACTAATATTCAGTGCATGCAGCATTATATTATGACAGTTTTTTAACAGCAAGGATTGAAATTAAAAACCTCTATTTTAAGAGTTTACACATAAAACTATAAATAAATTTTGGAAATTTGCTGTAATGCAATAAGATATGCAAACAGTAAAAGCTACTTTACCATGGTGGATTTCATATCCAATCTTTTTATATAAGATAACTGTTGGATATTTCATCACTGCAAATCGCTTACAAAGTGTATTTTTTCCACTACAAATAATTCTCCCAATCTATTAACAAAATATTAGAAATATAGTCTAGGTTACGTGAAGACATTTCTTTTATAATTTTTTACCAGAATTATTGTTGAAATTTAAAATCCTAGTACTTTCACAATAAGCATTCAGATTAGTTAACAACAGTTAATTAAGTTGAGGATGTAAAATAATCTAACCTATAGATTATTTCAGGGTTTTATATCAGCAATACCACAATTTGTCTTTCAGCGACTATAAAAACCTGGAAATATCATGGTAATATTCAAAATAGAAGCAGTAAATAAACTCATGCCATCACTATAATACAAAGAAATGCATATATTTACATTGATATCTTCAACAAGTGCAGAAAGTTTACGTATTTCTTGGTTATGATCTTCAACATCGCTTACAAACACAAACAGCCAAGGCTTGCTATTGTCTGTGGAAATATTTTTGCGAATGTCCTAGAAGAAAAAACACCAGAGCTCATTACCTTTGCCTAGGATAGAAAGAAAAAGTTATGGAGGACATTGATAATAAATTTGAAATAGCTTAGAAAAGATTGTACAACCGAGCAGTTAACCCATCCGTTTCAGACGCACATAACTGTGAACTCGATTTACCCTTGAGACTAATGAACTTCTTTAAAGTAAGCAAGATATAAAAGCTCTAAATACACCAGAAACATGAGCCGTTCTGGAAATATAGATTAGGTTATTTTTTGGCACCACGTTAAACATAAAAAATAAAAATAAAAAAGATATACTCATTGAGTATAATATAATATCAATAATCATATAATAATTCTACGTTAATCTTATTAAAATATTGATAGCAAGACAGACACAATAGCATTACATTAGTTTCAACAGGGCGCAATTTCCAAACAAAAATTGACCCAAACTGCTGCTGAAAAGATCCAAATAAATTTTTTTCAAAATTCAAGAGTAAGACCACAAATAATAACTATCTGAAAATTTCCAAATTCTAATTCACACAAAGAGCCTTGGTAAAACAGTAGCGTGATTTTTTTTGTACTTATTTTATAATTATCGTACATTGAAAAATGTTGGTAAGAAAAACAAAAACTAGATGGTATATTCTTGTTTTCCTAGCTTTGTGATGATATTGCCCATATAAAAATATTTATCTTTAAATAGAGGTTAATGAGTATCTATAAAAATAATATGATGATGTAAAACCTTTATTCCATGCATTCCCATTTAGACAAAATATTGAAGATAAAGGCAATATTTGTGATATAAAGGGTGAAAATTTTGATGTTAGATTGTGGCAAAAGCATTACTCGTGATGTAAAGGATGTAAGTAAGACAAAGATGTTAGATTCTGGTGAAAGAAATACATGTGACGAGAAGGTTGTTAAATTTGAGGGATCCCCATCAGCCATTGTATGATTGTTACATGCTAACCTCCTTCAGGATTAAAGTTGTATACTTTTTCATTTTTTTCATTCCCAAGCAGTATTGAAAATGATGCTATGAAAATGAAAGTTCAAAACTTCACAGGAATCTGATTTAAAATTTAATCTCACATACATAAAAAAACTTCTCATCAATAATTTGAGAGTTAGGTAATTGGTTGAGAACTTCATTGACAACTTCTTTTGGAGCCAAACTGTTTATAAGCTAAAAAAAATAAATACATAATCATTAATGTTATGAATAGTGAAAATCACAGCAACAAATTAAAAAACAAAATAGACTAATCTTCAGAGTATAATGATCTGTTCCTGCTTTATGGCATATAATTTTCTATGGACAAATGTTTAACATCTAATTTTTCTCAACTTGATGGCTTTTATTTAAAGTTTTCTACCACCTTCAAAGGGCATTCGTTTCTGACACTGTTTTTAGAAATTTAAAAAACTTTCACCATATGTTATAAAGCACCCACAGTGTTTTTTGAAATCTAATTTGTAACTAGGAAATGACAAATTGTGAAATCATGAGATTACGACCAAAATCTGAAAATAAAATACTTTTGGAAAATAAATAGTTTTAGAATAGTTTAAGAATTAAAGCATCCAATCAGATTCCAAATATCAAATTTCATGTTAGACTAAGTTTGATTGGAATTTTGCCTATGTTTATATTTTAAAAAATTCAGCTTTGCATTCTATATTTAGAACTCCCAGAAAATACTAATTAAAAGATTATTTCACATAAACCCAATTCACTATTATGCCAGTAAAAATATAATTCTAAGAAATTTTGATTCATAAGTATGTTAGCTTATATATTCTATAAATATCTAACATAAAAAACCAACACTAGTAGGCTTACCACGCCACCTTTTGAGCTTTTTATCTCTTTAGAATTGGGGTAAAAATATACACCATTTGTGTGCGAAAAATCTTTACAAAGCGCCAGCTGCTGATCACAATTGACAGTGCCAACTCGAACGAGATCTTCCTATAACATATCCAAAGAGCTAATACAGTAACTGAACCACTAAAATTTAACTCTTAATTCATGGTGACAAACTAGATATGGTGACCTACTTTATCTTTCATCCTTGATTCATAGCCTTTGTCACCTATTTATACAAAAACGACAAGAAAGTCTAAGGACAGGTGTTTTAAGAGTAATCTGATATCATAAATAAAGAAAGATAATGGTTTAAAATTTAACAAATTAAAAAAAAAATTCAATATATTTCCTTTTTATATAAATAATAAATAATCAAATATATCTTTCATTACAAAATTGAGCCAGAAATCTATAAAAACCTCATAACCAACACTTTTTATGAAAAGGACTAAAAAATGAAATTATAACTTTAAAACAAAATTTTTTAAAACCTTCTTATGAAGTAAATATCATTTTGTTACATATATAATATAAACTACATACCAACATAGCAGAAATTTTCAGCAGAGATATATCGGAAACGCAATCTAACATAAAAGAAATTATAAAATATTTATTGCCTAACATTAACACATTAATTTATTATGTGACCAAAACGAGCCAAAATCTCACGATAAATTTTTTGAGAGTCATTCCAAACCCCCTTTCAAATATTTTTATTGTTTTCTTAGCATTTTAAATTTAGCAACATACTTGTTTGCCATTTTTGTAATTTGTTAGTGTTTGTATCAACAAAGAGTTCCTCTTATATTAGGTATATAAATTAAATAAATTAGGCAAATAATTGAAACCCTAATAAAAAGAGAATCTGTAGTATGAGATGCATGGAAAACTTTTTCCTTTAAATATTACGAATTTATTTTTTATCAATCTGATGGACACATTCTTAATGTATTTAACAAACTAATGTTATCAATATCATGAACACATTCTTAATATATTTAACAAACTGTTGATATCAATATCATCGACACATTTTTAATATATTTAACAATCTAATGATATCATAATCATGGACACATTGTTAATATATTTAACAAACTATTTATATCAATATCATGAACACATTCTTAATATATTTAACAAACTATTGACGTCAATATTACATACACATTGTTAATATATTTAACAAACTATTGACGTCAATATTACGGACACATTGTTAATATATTTAACAAACTATTGATATAAATATTACGGACACATTGTTAACATATTTAACAAACTATTGATATCAATATTACGGACACATTGTTAATATATTTAACAAACTATTAACATTAATATTATGGACACATTCTTAATATATTTAACAAACTATTGACGTCAATATTACGGACACATTCTTAATATATTTAACAAACTATTGATATCAATATTACGGACACATTGTTAATATATTT